>OZ001244.1:7805177-8068289 GCA_963924025.1 Ischnus inquisitorius
AACCGCAGCCGTCCGAGGCCCCCGCGGGTTATTAATGAAAAGAACGATTGGCGAATCATAAGAGTGGTTTCGTGAGGCCCCTTTGGGCGCATCGTCGGAAACGATCTCCCTCAATATATTCGGCAGATCGTTTTTATGACCGTTACTTATAAGAATTAAAAAAAACTTAATCTCTCTGCTATATAGTCAACTCTCCAGTCCTACCGGAAATTCCATCGATACACCGCGATCAATTTTACGAATCAATCATCACGCAGCTGATGTGATCTGGGATCGAATCTCACCCTTCTACCGAAGTCAGTATCCTTCAGGCGACCGTGTGTTATTCATATAAACTCGTGTTACGAACGATGTTTCGGTGCGTTCCGACGAAGTGTATCTTGCGTTGAATGTCGTCAACAAATCCATCGGCCGTTCGGTCGCTTTGCTGCCCGCGTTCACTAAGAGCCCGCTCGGTTCCCAAAGTGCCAACGGTGGCGAAGGTTTTATGATTTTCGGGTTAGAGAAGATCGCCGAGTCTCGAAAGAGGGGGGCGCGACGAGATACTAAAAATTATTAATAAAATCGTGTGTGCGCGAGCCGTATCCGAAGTCCCATACATCGTTCTCTATCCGACGAATCCTGTAAACACGGCTTTTTAGAGTCGCGACCGATCGGAGGCTCCGCGGACGCTCGTTAAATTTTCCTACGGTTCGACTACTGCGCCCGACTAATATTTCGAGATTCCCCGTCTCTCGCTCGCTCGCGTACAAAAGCGAAAAGATCTCGTCTCTACGAAAGGAATTCAATTTCATTTTTACGACATTCGACGAAGCGTGATTTTTTTTTCACTGCTTTTATTCTCGAACAATGTCATTCCTCGATACGAGAACTTCATTGGCCGTCCAGAGCCGGCAGCGCTGTACTACGTCTAATAAACATATTGACGGCGAATTGTATGACATCATTCGTGGTTGGAAAAAAAAATGTAAATCCATTTTGACCGTACAAAAGCGTTGAAGATATATCAATAACGCTTATAGATACGACGATGACGTCCCCATGCGAGACATTCGTCACCCGGAATGAGAGATGGACACGACCGCGAGACGTGAGGCTTCTGGATAATTGCGGTAGCACATTTAAATATCAATCTGAAGGTGGTGGACGGAAGAAAGGGAGCCGCTGCCGGTTAGCGTTCGTTCGCTCGACTGGGCCTCTCTCCCGGTGGTTGAGGGTCATTATGCGTTCGAGGGTCGGCGGAGCTTGTCCGTGCGAGCGCGGGCAAGCCTGATTCTCGGACAAGTGGGGGGAGGAAGAACAGGGAGACTTTGGTGTCGAGAGAGAAAGAGGGAGATAAAGAAAAAGGGAGATAAATGAAAGAAAAAGAAGAAAAGGAAAAAAAGGGAAAACGAACTCCAACAGAGGCAAAGTGAGATAGGAGATCGAGGAGCCGTGGCGAGGTGTCCGGACAAATAGAAACGTTCACTTCAACCCGGCGGGACTGCCTGCGCTCTCAGTGCGGGGTCGCCGGCTACATAGCGCTGTCGTGTAAACACGCGCTAACTGCCTCCTACTCCTTTTTCCTCCGCATCGCGGCACATATAACGCCACGGCGTTCGGTACGCGTACCTTATCCTCATCTCTCCCCCTATCGTCCCGTTGGTATACACACTTTGCTCGGGTTAACGCGTCTCCATCTTTTTATCTAAATGTATCGCTCGCGAAAAAAAAAAAAACGAATTGCAACATACTCCGTCGATGAGTCTCGGTCAAGCGGATCTTGAGGGATAATCTAGCTAATTAAATATACATACATTATACGACGGATAATGTGATATTCGTGAATGAATATTCGAGAAACTCTGCGCTACTGACGAAATCGTTACACACGTATGCACTTACACGAGCCTCGTGTAAACGTGCTGCCCTCGCAGGCGTCGTGTAAACTCTACGATATGTCCTCACGAGGTTCTTTCTGGAAGAGAGAAAGAACGGTCTTTGGGTACATTACATTATAAACTTACAATTCGCTGCCACGAGAGACCAACGGAGGCCGAGCTCGTCGATGTTTGCCCGTTCGATTAGCGTACGAGTGCGAGTTGTTTCGCTTCCTCGTTAATAAGCGCTCCGGCTGCGTCGATCTCGCGCCTCATGCGTTTCAGATTCCTACTATAGTATATAATCGCTGACCCCACAACGTCTGTGTTCCGTGCTCCTGCGTTCCTTGTTCTTCTTTGCCGGTTTCCTTCTTTTTTTTTCGACCGAGCCATATGTTCCCATGAATGCGAACGCTGGTAGCTTCGGTTCAAACAATGTGAGGTTTGTCTCTACGTGGGACTTAGCTCGGCAGATTTGTCGCATGGTACTGGTCTCTGAAATGCCTAAACACCTGTGTGACCCTCTCGGCTGGAGTTCGCATCGACTCCGAGGATTTTAATATTTTCCTTGTTTTTTTCGGTTCCGTTTGCTTCGCCCATCTTGCATTCTCGGTATATAATCGCGAAGATGAAACCTTTAAGTATCTCTCGTTTTGTTTCACTGCGGCATATGTCGGGTTGCACGATCGGCGATTCTCTTACCCCCCGAAGGCTGCGCATACGCAGCCGGGACCTCAGCATATACGGGGGATCATTAATACCCGTTGACGGTTTGGGATAAGCGAACCGGCGCATATTACTACCACACGTAGACACACGAGCGCGCTGATGCCGAGCGAGAGGCGAGAGAGATTCGATTGCCGACTGGCCCTTTCGGGCCATACGTCCTGGCGTTATTTATGCCTTGATTTATTATAATCGAGCGCCACGGCCACCCCATTTGATTCAAAGACCGCCCGAGCCCCTCAACCCTCCCGATACTCCGCACCTTCGACGATACGATGCGCGCTTGTATTAACTCGCTTATTCGCGGATAGCATTAGAGAGAACGCGGATCGAAAACCGATGTCCTGAGCCACCTCCTATCTTGTCGTAACCTCGATTCCGAGTGGACGATACAAGAGCGTTATCGCGTCTCACGATCAAATTGAACCGTGCTACCGAATTAAATCGAGTAGCGGCCGTTTATCTTAAATCCAGAAGCTCGATCAACCTCTCCCGGGCTTGGCACCTCGTTAACTGTCGAGACAAACTGTTCCTACTCCCCTGCCTATACAGCCGAATTCCAGGTGATATGACCGTGGTTCTTGAAAAAAAAGAAGCAACCGGCGATGAAACGTTGATGATATCTCTGATGACGAACTATAGAAACATTAATTGTTAAGTAGCCGAGCAAAAAATTCGCCAATTTCGTTCACTTGCGAACATATGAATAAATATCTTTGCAATTTGCTGGGCAGTTGCAGTCGTTATAAAAAAGATAGAATGCCATCTCCACTATCCTGTAAAAGTGACGACTGATGTGACCCGTTAAATGTCTTCGATAGTGTCGAAGAAAAAACCGGTTCGTTTAGGAAAAAATCACGGACAAATGCCGTATTTGGTATGGAAATGGGGCGGGTCTGGTGTTAATGACACTTTTTCGCAAGGCTAAACGTCCAAAAACGGGCGGACTTGTCGCTTGTCTTGTAAAAAGATACAACAATTAGCCATATCACCATTAATTACACCGTGAGCGATACAGTTGATCGCCTCGAATCTTGTTTCTCCTACACGGAAATGTTGCTTTTTATTGCTGCTTAACAGTTATGTGCCGAAGCGCGCGAAGAGGATATGAGGATACGTATAAACGGAAGCTCGGACACGCGATAGTGCCGGTACTCGTCACTCGTCGCATAATTCTTCTCGTCTTACTCAGTGTCGCTTTTGTGAGATATTCCTCGTATCGCTTGCATTTTTCGATTAAGCCGAGAGGGAAGATTCTCTTACTTCTGATGAAATCAAACAATTCTCTGCTCAATGACCCCAAAGAGTGCAATCGGCTATAGTTAATAACCTCGATGCCGAAGAAGCGAAAAAAAACGACAGGAGGCCGGAACAGTCGTCCGGCATCGACGCACTGCGAGACCCCTCTCCTGTTTGAGATGTTTAAAGCGACGCGAATCTGGCGAACCAAGATTCTGCGTTTGTAACCAACGGAACGACAACAGAAGATATTCGAAGCGTATATAAGAAAGGACGAATGAGAGAAGTCAGGAATCAGTGCCCCCGGAGTCTCCGAGGGCGAGAGATGAGAGAATCTCAATCCTTCGAGATTATTGGGCGGTCGACATAAAACGTATTTAGGTGCGATTTAATATTTCCAGCTACGGGCATAAAATTCAACTCCCGGGGTTCGCGCGGGCGACCCTTCGCGCGGGGGAAGGTCCCTTCCTCCTCCCACACTGACTTCTCTCTTTCGTATTTTCTTTGTGATCGCCGACATCTGACGGTAATATTAAATGTCGAATACTCCGTCTCTCCCTCGCTCTCTCTTGTTTTCAATTTTTTTTCTCTTGCCAGTAGACTTTTGCCTCTCTCCTCCTCTCGTTTCGTCATTCCCTCGAGCGTCGCAGCGGACATGGCGTTTTTTATTCTCAGCTTCTACCAGTCGGTCGAGATATCTTGGTTTCTTCGATATCTTCTCCGCTCTTCTGCTCGCCTTCTTGTTTATCATCGGAAAGTCGGTCGAGCGTGGAAGAAAACGGCGACGACGATGCCGTAGCGCGAAATACAGAATCGGGAGGGAGGACGATAAGTCTCCGGACTATCGCGGAATCGAATCCTTTCAA
This sequence comes from Ischnus inquisitorius, assembly GCA_963924025.1. Classification (NCBI taxonomy): domain Eukaryota; kingdom Metazoa; phylum Arthropoda; class Insecta; order Hymenoptera; family Ichneumonidae; genus Ischnus; species Ischnus inquisitorius. The sequence goes on from OZ001244.1 coordinate 7,809,868, forward strand.
AGAGATGGAACGGGAAGATAGAGAGAAAAAAACCTTCTCTCTATCGGATTAGAGTCTTCGCTCCGCACCGGATGAAGGCTTTTGCCGATTGATTTTGTCCCAATAATTGGAATCGTCGAGAAAGCGTTGAAATCCTCGCTCGTTTCACAACTTCAATAGCATCCGGGGATTCTCGCGTTGTGTGCGTCTGTTTCCATGCTTCGTTCGTGTAACCCCACTTTTTCCGTGGGGTCGAACAACTAAAGCCGCGAGAAGGGTCCGACAATTATTGTCATCTCTCGATTGACCGGCTAGCTTCTTTCCAACCATTATTACGAATTTATCGCTCGAGCAATAAGACCAAAGTATATTCGAGAAATTTAAAACAAAGGGTTTTTTCTTCTCATTCGTTGAGAACAAAAAGGTTCATCGGGAATGGGGCAATATCTAACATGAAAAACAATGTGAAATGCGTCGGTCTACTTTTACCAATTGATACGCATACGCAAAGATTTCTCGTGAAATTTAGCGCAGTGAAATCGATTAAACTTTTAGCATGTAATTGCCGCGTGGATAACTATTAGACTCCTTTTATCGCATCGTAACAGTAGCCCGAGATACCGAGATAAAGCGGACTATCCGCATCGACTTTCTATGTATCCTTTCGTCTCGAACTTTCTTACTTTCTTTTTGTTATTTTTTTTTTTCTATTATTGAATACTATCGCCACGTAACCACTATATCGTTTGGTACAATAGCTTCGTGTTACCTTTCTATTTTTTTCCTTACACAGTATTCCGTGCGAAACGTGAACATATAAATATATTTTTTTTATTTTTATAACGCATAAAGATATCGAAAAACCGAAGCGGTCGAGTTTTTCGAGCGAATAGTCACGTTTCAGGGTGTAATAATCCATGCTGTAGGTAGGGTACGTGATAGGTGTGGAATCGCGAGTTGCGCGTCAATAGTGAGATAGCCACTGACGATAAGAAGTCGGGTTCCCCGGACGGTATGGAGATTTCATAGGGGCGTAACTGTACGTCCTGGCGTGCGTTATATGTTTCTATGAAAGTGTCGGTGCTTCATATACATATAAATATACATATAAATAAATTTATGTGTGTGTGAGTGTGTGTGTACGGCACTCGCATCGTAATGATTATAATTGCGCTCGCTATCTTCAATGCCTGGAAGCGGGTAATGGTGGCCGCTATTATGGCCGCTCGTATAATGCGCAATCTTGATATCCCCACTCGGTTGGTATAGTGCAAGCTACCACCGAGCAAAAGAGTATAGAACGCTGTACTAACACAGCTTTACATGTTACTAACGCTTGTAACACCGTTTCGCTGTATACGCGCTTTCTCGCAAAACAAAATGGAAAGAACGAAGCTCGAATATTGCTGCTCCGTTGTGGCGAATTTCAGACGGAAGAACCGCGATTTTTTTTATCTTTACATATATTTACCGATTCTTATGCAGACGTCAATCAAAGCGAGGAATCGCCGAAATTGGGTTTCAGCTCTCGAACGTGTTGCCCGCGAATTACTTTATCGCAAGGAAAAATCTCTACGAAGGCGGAAAAGAGAGCCCGGGCAATCGTCCGCAAGTCGGGAAGCCCTTAAAAAAATTTACGGCCGGAAGTTGACCCCTCGGGTGCTCTGGCTGTTGCCGACTACCGCGCGGATTGGACCCTACATGCAATTTTTCGCGCTCTCCGAAGAGATATGCTACAAAAGCAGCGGGACCCGTGAGTGCCCACCGAGTAGTGTGGATATCGGCTCCGGTGTACAGCGAACTCTAGTTTCCCCCCTTGACTTCGCCTTACCTCCGATTACATAATTAGGGTAATAAGTGAACGACCATCGTGAGATATTACACGACCTAACGCGGCCAACCAGTCCACTCTCTGTTCTCTTGTGTACCTTCGAAGCTGGTACAATTTTTTTTACATTCTTTTTTATTTTTGGCTCATGCAAATTTAGCTCCATTGATATTCGTTTATGAACCCCTTAACTCGATTTCGATCGATTCATCAAAAGTTTCATTGGTTTGCATTCAGGCACACATAGTTGCTCCGAACGAATAGTGAAAGAAACTGATTAGATTCTTAATTCATAGGTGACGAACTTTTCTTGAATCGAAAAATTCATACCCATTAACGACACTATTTATTAATAATAATAATACACTGTATGCGTGTTTAATCACAATCATTGAATACTTATATAATAATTCATGTGAAAATCTTTTCAAAATGGAAGGCCCCATATTATTTTCATTATTCAACATATTATTCGATGCAATACAAGAATAATGATAATGAATTTATTAGATTCTCGTTCATAAGTTCATAATCAACAACAATTTCCACATAACAAGCATGTGAATTTCATATTCACTTAGTTTAAAAAATTTACAACTTTTCCCTTTTTTTTTAACTACAACATTATGTGCACCTGGCGCGAGCTCGATAGTCGTACTTGGACGATATCGCAGCGTATAGTCGTCGATGCACCCAGCGCTGAATGGCTAACTGTCGTCCCTAACGAAAGGTTGCGAATAGCATAGTAGAGTAACCAGCAGGTGTATCGGTGCTCTCGATCGCCCGGAAGACGCGGCGAAGCTCGCGAACGCCCGCGACCATAGTTATCTCGATCTCGTTTTTAGCTCTCAGCTCCGGCGTCTAGTATAGGAGTTTGAAGTCAGGCAGGCAGGCAGGCAGGAAAAAGGCAGCTCGCGCTTCGATAATTGTTGCTCGTAAAAGCCTAGCGAGTCGCACCCCCGAAAGGTGGAGAACCTATACTCGTCTCTTTATCCTTGCAACGCGCGCGTTCTGCAGGAGAAACGGGCACGCTCGAACGCTCGCGGCTCTTTCGCGACAAGCGCTCATAGCAGAATAGTTACAGCAATTTTTTTCCTTTCTTCTTTTTTTTTTTTTTAAAACAAGACATATTCACGCACGCAGTTATAGAGCACCAACAGGATCGTTCCGGGTCAGCGTATGTTACGCTGCGTAACAAGTGTGCCTACAGTCAACGCGTATCCGCGACTTATCAGTGCAATGAGTTTTGCTCGAGAATTATACGACGAGAGCTTGCGGTGTTTCACCTGGGTAGTAAAACGAAATCCGGCCTGTTCCTCCGATCTGTGTCGCGTTTACGGTAATTTTTAATCGACGAAAGATCACCGAGTTCAAAATTAGCCAAGGCCTTCGTACACAAAAAGAAAATGCTGCGAACGAATGGCTGATGTTTCAGTCCCGACAACTCTATTTTTCTTTTTTCTTTATTAACTTCTCCCGATGATTCTCCTGCGGGCTACTCCTATCGTCGGTTTCGCTGGCCCTTTTTACCTTCGCATCGCATTGCGCCCGTCAGTCCGCTTAACCGTAGATCAATCAATATGCGCGCTCGTTGTGAACCCCCCTCAAGAAACAGAGAGAGAACCTCCTTCGTACATATAGACGCCGACAACCCCCTATACTCCCCCTCCCCGAGTTTCCCTCTCATTCTCTAACGAGCTCGTCGTTCCATCGCGCGCGAACCACCGCGGCATCTCCGCGTATAGGAAAGAAGGGTAAAAAAAAATGACCGAGAGAAAATTGTTACAAAATGAGCCCTTGAGAAATGCTATCCTGAATACGTGTCTACGCGTGTGTGTGTGTCTCAGATGGATTTCTCTTACACGGGGGCGTTGCCCGTATACGGAAAAAATTAATCGTCCGTGATACTGAAGGAATGATGGGTCGAGCTCGTTGACCTTGGGTTCATGATGCTCTCCAATCCGTAGGCGTTCTTCATACATACAGCCCCAAAGGCATCGATGTCACTGCCGCGAGCTTTTCACTTCATCTTCTTCGCGATACAGTTATGCATGAAAATCTTGGTCAACAAGCTCAATAAAACATAAATTCAACGATGGCAAACGCCGCGTGTCGATCGAGTTTATCGTGAAACTCGCATTTTATCGATACCGAACCGCGAGGCGAGGAGAGTCGCCCGAGCCCCGGAGGTTCGCGCGAAGGGTTGAACGATGAGATAAAGAGAGATCGTGGTTGTTGCTTCTCGCAACAAGAAAGTCGACGGTACGAGAACGAGCAACCGCGAGAGCCGAGAGAGCGAGATGAGAGAAACGATCGTATTATAAAAGCAATTAGAGGGTTTCAGATTAGATATAGCACATCGTACATAACGAAATATGATAATACGCCCCGGTCAGGAGCGCCCGAAGGGCTCCAAGAGACTTTGGTTGCGCGGTCTTCTTCCTTTGCCTTTATCTCTCTTTTTATTTCTGTATTTTTTTTGTTTGTTCATTTTCTTTCTTTCGTTGCTTCTTTCTTCCTCTCGCGAGGTATAGGATATACTTCTCCAGGGCCGATGGACCAACGGAGAGACGACGGGTTAAACGGAATCATTTATAATCGGGCCTAACTAATCTGTCTGTCGCTACGAGCGCGCTCGTTTCACTCCTGTTTTTATTATCGCGGCTCGCGCGCCCGCGCGCGAGTTACGTTTTACTTTTACCTTAGAAAATACCATGCGCTATGTATACGATTTGTAATGTGTACCAGCACAAGGTATTCATGCAAGGATTTCGTTCGAATGTCTTTGTGTATGTGTGCGTATGTATTTTGAGAGGGAGGAGATGCCACGATAATGTACCTACTGCTATCCTCCTCCTGTATAAGGTATCTACGTATGGAGCGAGAAGATGACCCTCGTTATCCCTCGATCCATCGTACTAAACTATATCTGTGGCGGTGGCATGAAAAAAAAAGGAAAAAAAAAAGCACGAAACGAAAAAAAAACGAAATACCAAACGTAGAGGCTCGATCTTCTTCGTAATTATAGTTTTTTCATAATGAGACCGTGAATTAATCATTCGTTCATTTGTCTATCTATCTGTTTTGTCTTGCAGTTGTACGAGATCAACGACGATCCAAAGCGAAAGGAATTCCTCGACGATCTCTTCAGTTTCATGCAGAAGCGAGGTGAGCATACATCAAATCAGTCTATACATATATATCTATTTTTTTTCGATAGCGTATAGATTTGTTACGGCAATAACGTCACGGGCTTGAACAAATCGTGTCTCACGTCATTGTGCCTTTGCTCAAGAAATCACGATCGTATTTCTGTTCCATCCGACGACGACGTCGTCGATGCTCCCCCGCGTCGCTGAGTTATATCAGCATCGAGGAATTAATTGTGCAAATATTGACACTGTCGATCAATGTTCAAGGCTCCTAACGCCTGTGCTCTGCGCTTCACATCGTAATCCGTGCACACGCGAGTGCGGAACAAAACAAAATATCTCGACGACGATTTCGCAAACGGATTATCGAAGCTTTTGCCGGGGGATTTTTTTTAACGTAAATTCTGAAAATAGAGTATCGCGAGGCGATAGCGCTGTAACAGACCGAAGTGAATGTGATAACAGCGAGCGGAGCAGCGCGTGTGAAAAATATTTATGCTTGAAACAAAGTCAAGTACCGAAACCAACACGTGCGCGCTTTTAGAACCTTCGCCGGGCCCGCATCGCGTGCAAACGTTTCCTGCACACGTGGATCAAACCCGGTAGCGCCTTACGCTCGCGATCCCATGCACGTGGTTCGATGAGAACTAAAGTTTAATAGTAAAAAAAGAAGAAAAATATTCTTGGTGCATAAATGTACAAGACCCACATCCGATAGGTGAGCACTTCCGTTCTTCCGCGCAATATCGTCGAGGCAACGACATATCGCGGGGTTAATGATGTCGAGTGAAAATTAATTTGTATCCAATGCGAAGGCGCGAGGAGGTCTCGGACCTCGTTCGATATCATCCGGGTGTTGCTTAGTCGTCGAGTTTCTCGGTTCGTGCGCGTCCACGCTTCAGCCGGCACCGGAAACGTGTCGGCCTCTAATTATAAACATGGCGACTCGTCCATCAATCAACCGTCTCGCGGCTTCGGCTAGAGAGGCTTCGGTTCCGTGCTGGCTACGGGGCAAGCTTGCTTTGCACTAACACCGAAAGGGGCTTGTGTGTCTGTACACATACAGTAGAATTCCCCAGGACGAGAAGCGGGAACGATGCTATTATTGTCAGCGTGACTATCTACGTATTTTTCCCCCCGCTACGATAATTAGACAGAAAAAAAAACGCCGCTGGTGTGTCGATTCGACGAGATAACATAATCGTGCACTCCAAGAGCCCCACGCGAACGGCAGAGTTATTATATATCGCCGGTGAGCCCGATACGGTATGAAAGTTTGATTGATTCTAATCGATGCATCCGATCTCTCACGGGCGTGAAATATATTACCGTTGTGATAAAATCCGAAGCAGAAACGGCAGTCGGAGTGTCGCGGGGCAAATCATCTCTCGTGTGGGGTATAACACCGAGGGCCCCCGTTTTTATATTGATTGGTGATGCCCTCCCGCTAGGCCCTCTCCGTAGCCCATTGTGCCGAATGCGCTTGCGGGGCAGAGGGGGGAGCTCGACGATAATTCAATGCTTAAACGTGTTACAACGCTCGGAATGACTCTTGACCGCGAGAGCGGTAAGGGTGGCCAGAAGGGAGAGACAGAGAGAGGCAAGAGCTCGGCGAGAAAAACGCACTTCGATCATTCATCACCCCCTTGTCACGGTCACGGACGCTTATATCGCTTAAACCACCGACAATTTGTGTTCCTATCACCGCTACCCAAATACATGTAACGATTAAGCTCCCTCGACGACTTTGCTACACCTGTAAACGGAACGATGAATGGTCTCTTATCGATCGATGAAAATACAATTCCCCTTCATATTTAACTGCTTTAGCAACGTTATTTTTTCTCATTTTTATGTCGCTAATGTAAAAATAAAAAACAAGGAGCGTTCTTACACATTAACTAATTGACGATACATTGAATCAAGCTATCTAATCATTGTTACTTTGTTGCGTTAATTTACATGATTGGTATTCAGCGTTGATCGAGTGCGTAATTTTATCGACAATTAACGCGATTAATAGGCTGTTCCGGTAATATCGAGAAACAATCTTGGAGGAAGCTATGAAAATACTCTCGAGTATAAAATACACTGGTTGAATATACATATATTTATATTATATACATGTACTCGGCACTCTCTATAGTGTCCATCCTCGCTTCAGCATCCGAATGGCCTGTTATAAATCTCGAGGCGTTTAATATGCAAATCTTCGTTCCCTCACACCTATTCAACTCGCTCACAGCTCGTACGAAGTTCATTTAGCTTCTTTTTTTTATCGTCTCGAAGTCCTCGCGGCCATATCCCGAAGCCGTTGCGATATCTGAACCTCGTTATGATATTACTATCTTCCGAAGCTCACGGATATTTGATATCTCTAATGACTCATCCTTCTTCGGGTCCCTGCGGTCTCGGTGTACGCAAATTTCCGATGAGATTCGATATTGGATCGTCGGATGATACGAATTGCCAAAAGCACTATTGACGGCGTTATTTTTTATCGCCAGCGAGAACAACCCTTCTCCGAATTGCAGTAAACTCTCGTGGTAGCGAATGGCGGCAAAGGAAAAAGTACAGATTTTTTTTACACGGCAATCGTGACGCATCAAGCGACAGAGAACACGTGTTCGTTGGCTAACGCGTTTTGCGCTACACACTTGTGAACACGAACGGCGTGCGTGCGTTCTCCGTACACAAACAACTACAAGCCGTGTGCGTCTCTCCAATATACATCTCGCTATAGTTGCATCTTTACGGCAAACAGCAAGTTCGGCTCGATCGCGTCAAGAGATTGCAGTCAGCCAAAATATGTTATTGTCTGCTTCGTTTCTTTTTTTCTTCTGTGACAATTTTTCAAGCGCAAAGTAGGGAAACGAAAAACGATTCAGCTCACCCATTTCATTGTAATTCTCTGCTCCGAACGCGAATCCAATAGTGACTTTCAACTGAATTTGTGTAAGATAACGATCTTTTTTTTTTATTCCGGTACGTTGATATTGCATTTATGCAATATGAATTTTCGTGTGACCCAATCCGGCGTGAGGTAGCCAAGAAATCACTGCTTCACTCAACTTCGGGCGGACTGACAACTCAATTACTCGCAATCATTCCCCATTATACTTGCAACAGTGTATACATTGCTAAATAGACTTACTTGCACGCGAAATCGGAGCAAGTGTATGCCGGAAAGGGCGTAGATTTTTTTTTCCATTATTCAACAAAAGAGTCAGTCCAAGAGCGGGGAACGACGTGATTCGTCCTGGGTTAGTGGCTGCGAGTTGAGCTGCGCTTTATATTTCTCTTATTATTCTGTATTTTGCGCTCGAGGCACGTACGTACCGTTTCACCAAGGGGGGAGAGATATAACCGCGAGCCAAGCACGGCATATAGCACACGCCGACTACTTCTTCTATACCGGTATACACGTTTTCTGTACTGCTTCTTAGCCCGACGACGACAACGGCGTTGACTCCGTATTTCGCAACAATCGCTGAAAGGCCGGGCGCGAAGATATATTAAAAAATAAAAAAAAATCCGCAAAAATGTTTGAGCTGCCCTCAACCAGTGAGAAACAAAACAAAAAATCTACGCGGCGGAGGGGAGGGAAGAAATATTCATATGTAAGAAGAAACGAATGCCGAGTGTATGACGCGCTCGGGGCGTTAGCGATGCGAGAGGCGTAACGAGAGCTCGACGCGTTAAAATCGAATATTCGAAGGGACCCGAGGAGAGTAAAAAAGAAGGAATACCTTTCCTCTCGCACGAAAATAAAAAGTATTATATGCTCCTATAGAGTCACAAAGCCGACCTTTGATCGCGCCGTTCTACTTTAACTATTCGAAAAGTTCTTTTGCCTTTGCAGACGAAGACGAAAGGAGTGCGGACTCTATACCGACGAGAGACACAACTCGATGTGTATACATCACCCGATATTTCTATAGTAACATAGTAACAGTGGCGCATGAACGCGAGTGAGATATTAATGTATATGTGTATGTAAGCATGCACATACACACATATGGGATATGACGAATTGGTAGCATTCAGGGTCACCAATTACGATGTCTCGGGACGAATTGTCACCGAGTAGTTGATTAATCGCGACGCAACACAAGTCACGGGGATTCCGTGGAAGCGAGAGGTATAGAGAAAACGTAAAATACACGCTTCACGACGTATATTATACGAGAGAGAAATGGACGCTAAGTCCTCGGTGAGTTATGACGCGGCTTGGCTTATGATGTAACGCGGTCATAAAGTATCCCGGAGGATACAGCAGTCGTTGAGAGATAGAGAAAGACGCACGGACGGACATCGGAGACGTATATATACCCCTCCTGGTAGCGCATTATAACTCGACACTCGCCCATATTGCTATGCAAACTCTTCGCAATCGGTACGAGATTTCCTTTCTTTTTTTTCCTGATATAATGGGATCGACGTAGTCGCGAATTATCGCAAAATGCCGCTCACGTGATCAGCGACGAGTCATTATAAATACGCGCCTTATCGAGTATGTGAGTTTGTACGCGAAAGTCACGAATCACCATCGTAACGAAGTAAAAGGAAATTTATTTGCGCAATTCTAACGTGTATGTTATAAATATCCGCGAAATAGCCTTTTTGTAATTGCCGTATAGTGGTTCATTTGAATCGGCGAAACGATACACGTTTGCGTACAAAGAAGTTTCGTCGTATCGAGTAGTTCATTTCTACGAGACTTTATCGATAAAACTATTAGGGTCTTTACGGCTTTGTTGATCTCGCTTCGCAATAAAAATAAAATGGAGGAAAAGAAAAAAAGCTGTACCCTCAAAACTTTACGAACTCTCGGCTCGGATTGTGTGACCGTTAACAAATTTACAAGGCATTAAAACAGACCATATAGCTTCTTCTGTCTCTCTCGTCGTCGCGGTCGTTGTCGTCGCAGGACTTTTCGAGGTTTACAACTATTTCGTAGACATAACTGTAGTAATAACAGCAATAGTGGCTGATACAGCGCGGCGTTACCTTTTTCCCGGCTGTACCTCTATAAAATAAAGTCCCCCCCGGATGACCATCGGGTGGCTCATTTGCCGCCGCTTTTCGTCGTCGAGATTTTTCGTCGCGTAGAGTCATTGTACGTGACGGATGTCTTTGACGGATCGCTCATAAACCTTGAAGCCCTCCCCCTCCGAGCGAAGCTTCGTTTCTCGGAACAAGGTGAAAGCGAAATATCGGTGCCCTCATCCTATCCAGCAGTACAGTTTCGTTAGAGGGGGTCAAGCCGATGGTGCTTCGTTTCGATACTCGAGGCCCACCCGCCGGCTCGCCCATAGGAAAGGCTCTTAAACCCCGGATTACGCCGGGGATTACCGATTACATGCCCTTCTCCGAGTGTAGTCACCAATAAACGCGCCACTCTGCTACCCCCTTGTGGAATGAGTTTGTGAAAGGATTGGCCACGTTGCATACTTGTCGAAACCTTCGACTCGATGCTTCGGAAGGTTCTTCCTGTCCCGACCGCGAGAGAAACACGCCTCGGGCCGTTGAACGCTTTCCGCGTAGACGTGTATTAGACAAGAAACCAACCGGACACTCCGGAAGAAGAGAGCGGTGGACTCCCTTGCACGTAAACTGGTCAAGACGCTCGAGGAAGAGGCGCCGGTGGCGTCGACCTCGGCTTCGATCCCTCCCGCTCTTTCGGGCTCTGTCACACCCGCGCAGAAAAGCATTTAACCCGATGACGTGTGCACATTCTACAAACGTCGCGCGGGTTCGCTCGCGTAACGTCGCCGCTGCAACTTCTAGATCATCCGTTACACACCGTTCCCGGTGACGTAATTGTCGAATTCTTGTCTCGACGTCGCTCAGTTACGTAGCCTTGCGCGCAAAAAAAAGAGCATAGTTCCCTACCATCCAGTCCGTTACCCCTCGAGCGTGAACATTATCGACGTGTCATTGTCACTATATATATGTGTATATATATTAAAACTAGAACGATCGATGAGAGTTCAATACTGAAACTGTTTGCCGAGCTAATGGATCAATTATACACCTGCGTGACAAGCAATATTTTTCAATGTACAAACATTGAAAAAAAAATGAATAGAAATAAAAAAAATCGACATAGTAGCTTTACATTTGAGAAACGCGTATATTTAATTGAGTAGCTAAACCGTCAATTAAATAGCAATCTCGTTTCAACGGCTATCATTTTTTTTTTTGGTGCAATCATAGATCATAATTTCATATCACATATCGGCGCCAGTTCTATGCGTATCAGAATAATGATTATTCTGTTTTATTATTATTGCTTTTATTATTATTATTCAATGCTGAGAGAGATCTCTCGCCGGGTGTGTAACCCCTTTCGGTTCTAATCGTTCGATTTGATCCCGTAGCCCGTGGGGAGTTACGGGTTTTTGCCGCGTGGGAAGTGAAATACGACTGTTTTGTACGCCCTTCCTCCCGGCAATTTCCATCACGTCGGTAGTGTGGTCGTTGCTTTCGCGTTTGGTAGAGAGGCCACCACTAAGTCTGAACTAATTTGCTTATTAATATTTCACAACAACGCGCGATCGCTCTGGGGGTTCGTGATATATCGTCGCCGCCCGCGTACCTCTCCCTCCGCGTTGCTGCTGCCGTTGCCGCCGCGGCCTTTGGTCGGGACTCGGTTCACGCTTTCCCCTCCTTGTCCCTCGATGTCCGAGACTCTTGACGCTCGCTCAGCATCGAAAGAAACCGCCGAATTTTACGATTCCGCCTTAATTTCTTTTAGTTATTTTTCATTCATTAGTCGTTGTCGCGAAATAGCTAATGGAGTTGAATCGTGTATCGCTTCTCCAACTTTCGTACTGAAAACAATGTAACTTATAATGAACGTTGCGATAAACGCGATTCTCCGTTTCTCGACGACTCTCGCGTGCGCGCCAACGTGCACACGCACCCAACACATGCGTTCCGTAAATGTAACACGCGCGGGTTTCTTGCACTTAGCTGGGAATAAAGTTGTATCCCCGGCACGCAGCGGACTGCACATATCCGAGCGTGAAGAAACGCGTAGACGCTCCTCTCACGCACGCTACCCGCGACGCACCGGTTAACGTGCCATTTTACGTCACATCAAAGCTTCGCCACATTGTTGGCAAGTGCTTCCGAGAGTAATCCCGCTCGGTTTGAACGTTGGCTGAATATCCGTGCGCGATATACTTGCCCGCGCGCGCGAGGCCAAGAGCAGTCGTGCCGCGGCTTCGTCGAGGGCGGCCAAAGCAGCGTCGACAGTGGACTTGCCTTCGAGCATAGAGTATGTCTCTACTTCGCACGTATGTCTCGGGCCTGGCGAATGCGGCAAGAGGATGAGAAAGTGAGAGAAAACGATACTGAAGAAGTGAGAAAAATAAAAATATAATAAAAATAAATAAAGAGGAGGCAAAGAGGAATAACAGGGAGAAAAGGTGCACGTGGCTCCCCGCGACGGTGACCAAGCGAATCAAACCGCCTCGTAAAGTCTATCAAAGGGTTCCGAAAGATGTGCACGCGAGGCGGACGAAGAAGAAGAAGAGACGAAGCGGAAAGAGTCCGGGGGACCGGGTACCGCGACCTCAGAGTTCGGACGGGCACTTCGAACACGCGTGTCGAGCGCGCCGCCGGCTTTTATTGCTCGCAATATTATTTGAAGATTTTATTGTCGCCGTCGCCCGTATAGGCACAGTCTGAGCCGCGGGTAAGTTTTTCCAAGGGCCACCCAGGGAGGAGACGTGCAACGAAAGAGGACGAGAGCTTCCAGCTCACGTGAGTGTGGCGGACTCGTGACGTTGTGGGATCCTGAGATCAAGAATTACTCGTGCCAACCCGCTAGGGATCCACGGAAGGGAGGCCGCACCCTTCGACTATGGGTTTTGAATATAGCACTGTTATCTCTGTAGGCCTATCTATACCTCGAAGACTGTGTATAATTTTCTGGTAATCCGTAGAGACGCTGGATAGATATTTTACCGGCGCATCCGACTGCACCCTTAAAGCCTATGTAGGCGCCTACGTTATTAGCGTTGGCTGCTCCTACGTCCGGATATTGGCTAGACAACAGGTTTAAAGGCGACGGGTTACATGTTCAAAAAAACAAACATTATAATCGTATAATATTAACATATATTGTTATAATTAATATCATTATGTTAATATTTTTGTAAATCGAAATAATCAATCAATTTTTCCCAGTAATGTTATTTCTAATTTAAGTAAAACTAGATTGAGATAAATTTAACATAATAATTGAGAGGAACCATTGCAGCATCCTTCTTCATGCTTTCATCTCGCCTGACACACCGCGGCGGGACACTTAAGTTTATAGTTCTTCACTTCTTAATTTTCTCTCCACGACTTTCTTCTGTCGCACAATTCTCAATCGTCTTTTATTCTTTCGCAATGCTCCTTCTCGAGATCGCAGCCCCTCTGGTTGACGGCATCTTACCGCAGCGTCTCAACACTCAGATTCGTGGCTCTCGGACCGTCTGACAGTTAACTCGCGACGCATCGTAAATTACACCAATATTTCCGCGAAAACCTAACAAGATTATAAACCAGATTGTAGCAGTGCGAAATCCGTAGTGTTGAGCTTTGGCTTGCTCTTGTGCCTTATGCCGGCTTTGTGTTTCTTCCATGCATGCATATACGTGTTACAACTAAAGGCAACGCATCCCCAATCCTCGTGTCTCCGTCGAATACAGTCGATTCACCGACGTATCCTCGACTTCGCGCTCTTTCTGCGTTCGTCTAACTCTTCATACAGGGTGAAGATCTATTTATAATACGCGGGCGTTTGCGTCTTTGGTCCGTTCGGGCCAGCCGGTAAGGCACTAAATGTCACGTGTATTTCATACGAAACTCCACCCTCGCGCGCCGAGACGAACCCGCGCCGGTGTTCTCCCTCTTCCTTTCTTCATTGCCAATTTCGCTGTTTCGCTTCTTCAACGTTTGGCTTGATAATGCCCGCGCCGCGAAAGTCCCGTCGATGCAACGCCCTCGCTAACAAAGTTAAGCCGAGACACCCGGCGCGAATTTCGTCGCGGATCTCACTTTCGGTATTTCGATACTCACACCCCGGCGAAACTCTTCTGTTATACACTGTATTTTTGCCCTTCGCCGGGATTCGTAAACGATACTCGCGAAAAGATATTTTCTTCGTCGGCCTTTAATCGTTTCCTGTGTGGATCTCGCCGCAGTCGATGTGTAAATTAAAGTATAGTAATTAGCGTGAACAGAAATGTTTATGCTAAATTTCGGTCCCGATCGGAACCCTCTTCAGATTTTTTTATTAAGCATTATCGAACGATAACCCGGAATTATAGTATACATGCATTTCGGCAGTCGGCTCGATACGCTTTTATTAATGAGTTAATTACAGCAGCCAGCTACCAGTTCGGCGGCCCACAAGGTACACTTATAACGGACTAAGCCGAACGCTAAAATCTCATGGATATTATAATTCCATGTTATGATCCTTATACATTGTCATACATTGAATCGAAGGCGTAATACAATTATAAAAAAGCTAACATCTTAGACCGTACTGTTGTCATGGATATTCGCAATACTTACATGCTTGAATTTGGAAAAAAATGAATACTTTAATACATTTCCTATACCTTAACTTTTGTTACAAAATTTCAAACCAATAATGTGAAAAAAAATTGTACGCAATTGTCATCGGCAAAGCTTTTTCCAGTTTCTCGGCGCCGCTGACGGATAGCCAAAGAATCGATAAGTCGATAATAACACTAGTCGATATGAGTCGATGCATCCCCATTATATATATTCTATATGCATATCTCGTATAATTTTCCTGTACGATATAACCGTCTCGTTTGACGAGTATAATATGCCCCGATATCGTGCCGTCTGCGCTACACGGCGAATTGCCAGTTAACGAGGAGACTTTCGTGGAAACGATAAGTTCTGTTACTCGACATATCTATCGATCCCTGGCACGACAGCCTTCATTTAGTAATCATCTATATAGCGGAGTGAGAGAGCGTGCAAAGAGACCGTCTCGTATATAGCATATTCGCATTTCGCGATTATTAGCAAATACCGGAAGTGGTATTAAATCGATACATCTCTCTCTCGTCGGCGTTCGATAAGCGCACAATAATGGACTCACTTTCGTGACGATGATATTTGGCTTCCGCGAACGTCGAACTGCACTCATCGTGGCGCGATTGCCATCCGTTGCTATGATTGAAAATTGTCCGGAGTTCGCAGTCGGAGAGGGTTGTGCAAAAAGGGATGACCGACGGTTTTCGTTCGCTCAGACACGTAACTCGTATTCGGCCCGATGGGGGGGGGCTACGCAGAGGTATTTTTCTCTCGCGCTCCCGTGAATGCGACCGGACTGAAGCACCAGAAACTCTCGATAAATTTCAGGGTCGTCACGCGAGATTCCGAGAAAAGTAGTTTTGCCGCGCCTGACCCGCGCTCGTTGCCCCGCTTGCTCTTCTGATATACCGTCAGATCCACGAAACCCCTTTTAGGACGTGTGCGCCGTGTTGCGTCCGGGGCCGCACCTCATCTCCTCTATACAACCTAACTACTATATAATACTGGCTAATACCATATTCGTACCGGGTTAATAAAGGCCTCTCTTCGGAGGTCTCGGGGTCGATAGTTATATTCGATTGGTCACTCCCTCTTCGCGTCCCGTCCGCCCGCCCATAACGCAATAACCCATAAAATGCAACATTTTGTATCTTCGTATACCAATTATTTCTGGGATTTCTTTGTTTTTATATTATTTTTTGCACTGCTGAACTGACGCGCTTGTTGATATATTTGCAAATCCAACACGCAAGACACTCTCGAGAATATTCGTTCGAGAGGACTCGAGAAAATGTCTTTATTTTATGCGACGCGTAGAAAAATCGCGATTGTCTGAATACATTGCGATAATCATTTCGGCCTCTATAGAGCAACCGCGAGCAACGAAGCATGATTTTTATACATTAGAATCATCGGCGAAGAATAAGAAGGTATGCAATGGTCACCGTTGCTAGCATTCCTCCCCGCCTCCCCCCTTTGGTTACACCGCAGCAAGAGACGTGCTAGCGGCCATTATAAAAATAACTGCTGATTGGAGGTCCTACCAAGAAAAGTCGTAATCGCATCCTGAATGCTGCCGCGAGAGACTATCTCCGTCTTCGTCTCTATCTCTCTCGCCGCGGTAAACAATGAGACCTCTCCTCGCATCGATCGCCACAGCTATTCCCTTCTTACTTTTCCTCTTCTTCATCTTCATCTTCTTCTACTGCCGTTGATGGGCTTCCCCTTTCCCTGCCCCTCTCCTCTTACCTTCGCGAATCTTCCTCATCATCGTCCGGTGCGCCCGTCTCGTTGTCGTTGTATTTCACTCTTTCCTCTCCGATCTTCCATCCTCATCGACGCGCCGAAGCGCGTCCCTCTTCTTCAATCTCTCCGTCTATTTAACCCCTTCCCCTTTTCGGACGCCTTGCACTCGGCCAACACTGAATGTACTCGCACCAGGCGGACTCGAGACTCCTCGCCGTTGCGCCTCGCCAGCGAGAGAGAGAGGGAGCTTGCGCCTCCTAAGAATAAGTGCGTTTTTTTTTTTTTCTCTTCACTTCACTCCCGAGCCTCTTTCGCACCGAAGTCTCGGCACTTCGTAAAATTTTTCCTTTTTCTCTTTTGCTTTCTTTCCATCTCTCCTTCGCGTACATGGATTATGTACATATATGCTTTGCTCGTAGCTCTCGTCGGTACAGTATTCGAATCACGTTTCACGCGTGTTCTCATCGTAAAAGTTGCACGACCGATTGCCGACTCCTATGTGTACCTTATACTCTAGTAGTAGAAAACGGCCGATCGTGTGTTGGTTCGAGCCGGAGAGAGAGAGAGAGAGAGAGCGTCCCATCGTCGGCGGTGCATCGACTTTTGCTCGCGCTCGCTCGCGGAGACACACATAAGGTATATAAAAGTGACGCGCGGTGTGCACTCTTCGCGCGGCACGCTCGAGGCGTCAAACCCCTCTCGCGCCTAACATCGTGTGTTCAGCCGAAGCTATGGTCGTTCCACAGGCGTCGACAGGGACCCCTCTGAATCTCACTTCCGCGAGCTCCACCGTGCCTCCTCCCTCCCCTTCCGCGTTACTGTTATCCCCCCATCCATCCTTTCCACATTCCCACATATGCGTATATAATTTCGCAATGCGAGAAATGACGAAGGGGTTTCGTCCGTGAAATGCAAATCGGACCCCGAGTCATTTTGCGATTTTTATCGGATCGTCCGTGGAATATCGTTTATGTGCATAAGAAAAAAAACGGAGAAAATGAAAAATACATATTTATCATTAGTGAAGAGACAGATGAGACGAGAGTCGCGAGGTCGCTCCACGGGTACAGGGTAACTCCCCGTCCGGCGATGCCAAAGGGGGGAAGAAAATATATACATAATGTGCTGCACCGAGAGAAGCGACTCTCCGCAGAGGGGTCGGGACCCGCGGAGAGCGCCATTTTGCGAAAGAACGGGGAGGCCGAGGGGGAGGGAGGAGGGGGGCGCTTTATTGTTGCGTCCTATATAGGGACATTAAACTGGTTGCCGGGCCGCGTATATCAACAATAATTGCAGGGCCAATAATAAAGCCGGAGGGGCCAAGAGCAGGCTCGATAGCCCGAAATTGCGGGTTCCCCTACTACCCACGGATGTGGAAGCGTTATTACTCGCTGCTATCCTCGGCTGCCCGCGAGCAGGAATGGCGGGCGGCACAGCCCTTCGTCCTCGATGGCGGATAAACGATCCTGCGCGATACTTACAGCCCTCTCTCTTTCACTCCTTCGCTCTTTCGCTCAACTCTCCTCGTCGTCCTATACGCGTATATACACCGCTGCGCTGTATATATATACCTCACTTATGTATACATATATGTATGTATACAAATGTACATATAAGTATGTCTATACATATATATAGTTGGTGAGTTTCGCGATCGCCATCGCGAACATCGCGCGAGTAGAGAGTAAAACTCTAACCGAAGTCCCCGCGCGCGCGCGCTCTCCTCTATATACTCGGTCTCGCCGGGAATCGTTCGCAAGCTCGTAAAACTACGTCGCTCGCGTGATAGTCGCGAATTCGTTATTACTCTCGTTAACGCCGGTACTCCAAACCCTGGGCAAACTCGTTAAATTCCAGGCAAGCTTTTCTCTTATGCACTGGCCTCCATCCCTCCGAGTCCCGTGCTCAAGCTCGCTCAACCCTTGACGCGCGTGAATACAACGTGTATTTGGGTATAACACACTGTAACCGATGTACGACAACATCGCGTTCGCCGACATTCGCGAAAACACACTCGACGATGACTCGAGTCGAGTCTTTTATTCTTTTGCCTCGTTGTTTTTTTTTTCTTACCGGTAGGCTTTTTTTTTCTAATTACCGTGGACCTTTGCGTTTCAAAGGTTTTCCCGAGAGTACAGCTAACGCGTTGTTGACTCATGTCGATAATAAAGTACCTACGCCAACAAGGCGGACGATTGGGAACGGTAAAAAGGACGTCCGTGTTTAAAAAGAGAATACACAGTACGATCTTTCGTACGGTTTTTCCGCAAAATGTGTCTACTCGCGACAGTGAAAATAAAATTAACGTTTTGTCCTCTCGTTAATTTGAAATACGTGTAATTGTTTGAAACTGCGAAACGTTGAATTCTTCAACGTGTAGTGAGTTATTTTTCGTAGGTCGATGTAGAACTTGCTCTAACCGAAGATTTGATGTTTTGCGCTTTCAGGAACGCCGATCAATCGTTTGCCGATAATGGCAAAATCGGTACTGGATCTCTACGAGCTCTACAATTTGGTAATAGCCCGGGGCGGTCTCGTCGACGTAATAAACAAGAAACTCTGGCAGGAAATCATCAAGGGCCTCCACCTGCCGTCCAGTATCACGTCAGCCGCCTTCACGCTCCGCACCCAGTAAGTAGATCGTTTCAAACGAGAGTGAGAAAACATCGGTTTCTTTTTGTCCGTAAATCAGCAGCCGTTCGGATTATACACTTCTGCAGTGAATTCTAATACTTTATGCTTCTGCTGCTCCCGCTCGGTGTCTCTCTGCTCTCCGCGCTCCGGAAGGGCGTCACTCCGAAAACTATGAGCAAAGATCTTGTCACGCTCGATCGGCCGCGATTCCTCGCTGTGAGCGATGATTTACCGTATTGAAAAAAAAATCATAAATAGCTCGCGGGTCTATCGGATACAGCGTTTGAGCAACGAGACTACTGCGGGTCATCCCGGTCATGTGACGCTCGCGGGCATCTTCAAAGACGAAAGTTTCGGATGTGCCTCAGTAACGAAACACCGAAGGAACGTTTTTTCTTTATTTTTAATCCAAAATATCACGGAGCGCTCTTGCAACAAGCTTCTATCGACTTTCAGTTTGTAACATGTGATTTTTATTTATTAAAAAAAAAAAATGTAGGTAAATTTTTATTCGATCGATTTCTCGTTACGGTGCCCCGATTGCGATCGAAAAACAAGCAGACGCCTCTTAATGAGAGAAGACGAGAGCTGAGGGAATGGATTATAAGCGATTCCCGAAGTGGAGACATTGGGTTTTTTTCCCCTCGGCATTTGCGCATATATACTTGCATGCATTATATATAGTACATGCACATATATGTATATACACGGGAGTGGTGGTTTGCTGCTTATACCGCAGCATCCCATTGCTCGAATGATGGATGTGCTCGGCGTCCCGACGTTCTGTCGCGCGTCACACACAAAGCACCGAGAGACGCCGAGTTATTTTCACGATGAGGTCGCGAAGAAGAAGAAGAAGAAGAGGAAGGCAGAGCCGTGGCATCGCCAACATCCTCTGTATTTCATATTAGAACCACGCTAGTTAATACGTCACTCAGACGCGAGACTTGGTGTGCCTTCTTTATTTCTCTCGCTCTGCTTCACGAGTCGATGGGCGGGAGGGGAATAGCAATCTTCTTCGATTTCGTCTTATTCTTCCTATCTCGTTCTTTTTTTTCCATTTTTTCTGCTACTTTTGACCTCTCCGTGACGCGGAGCTTCGTCGCTCAATTCTATCGCGGGAATCTCATTTAGAAGTGTCTCACGGTTTAAATTCGTTTCGGTACGAAAGGGGGATGTAGAACAAAAACTCACGCGAGACTTTGTTGATGGCCTTGATAATTAACGTGATCAACTGATGTTTCTTGTTAGTTATTACTTTTTTCATACTCCAGAAACCAGAACATTTTGTTAACGATTAAGATCGACCGAAGGAATTTTCCAAGAATTCCACGAAACTTGCGCGAGCCTGAAACCGCGCAAAGTAGTCTCAACAAGTTGTGCGATTGCGTTAACTCGAGCGAGGGATATGTACCGAGTTGATATTCTGTTTCGCGGCTGTAAGCCGACAAGATTCTTTTATACGTCACCGCCGTGTATATTATTCTTTGCTCGAAAGCGTCTTCCCTTCCCCAACCCTCCTAACGAAACAACGCTTATGATACGATGAGCGGCAATCTTGAGAATACAAATAAGACACGTCGGGAAGCTGCGCCGCCGTCAAGCTGTAGGGGAAATTCGCTCGCAAGCCTCCTTAAACTTGTGAAGATAACGCGCCACGATCTTCTCCAAACCATCTTTACGGAGAAATGAAAAATTACTTATATACACACACATATATGCGTATGATAAATTATCAGTATATATTTTTTTCTTTTGATGTGTTCGACCAAAACCTTTTATACAAAGAAAAGCGAATAAATGCCGGCCCGTTGTTTAAACATCGAAATTACACCTTCTTTCCTCTTGAAGAACCTCGGAGAGCGCTAGATCGATCGTAAAAACGAAAAAAAAAAAATGTTCTTCGTTCAAACGATACGGACGGCGATCGATCGGCTTCCCTTCGAATTTGATTATCACCCTGAGACGCAAAGATTTATACACCGGTTCCCAAAGCCCGGGGTACGCGGTCCCGAGTCGTCTGGACCCCGTGAGCTGCGCGTAATATCCGAGCGAACATCAAGGGGGAAAGGATGAATTTTGCGCTTACCTCTCCGTTCGAGAGAGACGCGACGCGTGCGGGGTCATATATATATACTTTAAAACCC
The DNA here is from genome assembly GCA_963924025.1 of Ischnus inquisitorius. Taxonomy (NCBI): domain Eukaryota; kingdom Metazoa; phylum Arthropoda; class Insecta; order Hymenoptera; family Ichneumonidae; genus Ischnus; species Ischnus inquisitorius. The sequence goes on from OZ001244.1 coordinate 7,830,930, forward strand.
ACTGTTGCCCGCGCTGATGCCGATGGAGCACCAGTCTGCCAGCAGACAATCGTAAAAATCGAACGATGCCCGCGCGAATTATAGGCTGCGGTATAACAACGCTCACCGCATACAGTATATATACCATAATACCTACCTATGTATGTGTGTATATATAGCAAAACCCGACAGATCGGCCGAGACGTGCTCGTATATTTATATATATTATTCGGTCTTGTCGGAATTTTCGTCTATAAAATGACGATCCAATAACCGACTCGCGGCTCAACGATTGTAATATTTTCGTATCAAGTTCAACATATTTGATTTATTCTTTCCGGCAATATAAATTCATTTCATACAAGTTTCATTGTATATAACAAAAACAATATATATATCTCAAGTACACAAAACATGCAATATTTTCCTTTGTCTTCAATAATTATAAAAACTTTTCTCCTCTTCGACGAATGGATAAATAAAACTATTTTTGTATTATTTTTAGATACATGAAATATCTCTATCCATACGAGGGGGACAGACTGGGACTATCGACACCGGCGGAGTTACAAGCGGCGATAGACGGTAATAGGCGAGAGGGCCGCCGAAGCAGTTACGGAACGTACGCCGGTGGTGGCGGCGGTGGCGAGGGGATGATCCAGAGGAATCCACACACGCCGAGTTCGATGGCGTTGCACGCGCAAATGTCACCGCTCTCGTTGGTATCGAGCTTAGCAGGTGGTCAGCATCACGGCTCGCAGTCACTGATGAACGGTAGCGCGGCCCACACGCCTCTTCCGCATCATCCTCATCATCCACAGCATCCCCAAGGACCCATAGGTAACCAATCGGAATTCGATATATTTCTTTGTTTTTTTCTCCTCTTCATCGTTATAATTCTTTGTGTGTAGCTTCGCGAGAAATAGCTGTCAGGGGTGAGCGAAACTTGCGTTCGCGCGTTCGATATTCCGTATTTATATCAGGACGCGATGAGAACGAGGACAGGAATGAAAAAAGAGTGATGCCACGCAAGAGAATGAAGAGAGAACGAGAGTTTATTTTAAATCGGTAGTAGCCCGTTGCTACCACACGCTCTCCTGCTCTCTATCTCTCCCGTTTCTCTTCTAGGCCTCCCCGACGATGATGATGCGAGAGAACGAAGGAGGGCGTAATTGATTGTACGATCCGCTGTTAGACAGGCGTTAACGGATGACTCTCGCTAACGAGCATTCCTCTATTCCCTCCAGCCCCCCACGCGCGAGAGAAGCAACTGCCGAGAGACCGCTGAATTCTCGCGCCCTTCCATCGTTTTTCCCTCTCCGTATCTTCTCCACTCCCCAATCGACTTCTCTACCGCGTCATACGCGCACCCCTTGAGGGTCGTGTTCGCCGGTTGGTTCCATGCTTGATCCCGCCTTGAGACGAGTATAAAAAAAGAGAACCCTACGAAAAAGAAAACACAATTTTCAGCGATAATGCGCCATAGAGATTACTCGAATGGAAACAAACCGATACCGAGTTCTCTCGCAGCTATTTCTTCCTCGGGTTTTGACTTTGCACCGCGCACTCGAATTGAGAGCTTCGCCCGCCCGTTGAACGCCCGCTTTCAGTCAAATAAACCGTTCCCGGGTTATCCGACTCCTCTCTCTCTCTCCCTGCCCTTTCATCTCCTCTCTTATTTCGACGGGCTGATGGACCGACGCCAATCAACGAAGCGCGGCGACACGAATTTAGCATCCGTCGGCGTTGAGGTCTCGTCTCTTTCGCCTCCGGAGTAGCCGCCCGCTGATGTCGTACCGTAGGAGGAGAAGACGCTTGACATTGGCGAACGATCGATCAAGTACACAAGCCGCGAGAGCACACTCGACTCTACCCCCCTCGCCTCGCTCGCTCCGACAGCTATTTCTTGCACACGCTACTAATAAGACTGCCCGTTAATAATTCTTCATCGCGCCGAGCTTTTGTTTGAAATACAAATCTCACGGTTTCTCGAATGGTCATTAACGTTTTGCTTTATTTTTATTTTATTTCTTTCGAATAGGTCCCATACCCGGAATGGCACCGGCAGAATTGGAAGCCCGAATGGTCGAGTACGTTAAATTACTGAACAAGGAAATGAGAAGCGCCGGCGGTGCGACACCTCCGCCGATGATACATCGGCAAGGAAGCGCCTCGCCACCGTCGTCGACGTCGCCCCGCGACAGCGTTTTCAACGCAATCGAAATGTCACGATTGGGACAAATGACACTGTGGAATATGTACAACAACAATACCCTCTATACGCCCGGCGTCGGTCATCAACAGCCGCTATCTCCGCAAACCTCGAATTCGCCTCATCCACAAGCCGCCAGCCCGGAACCACAGAGAGAGGCTCTCGATCTCGGACTCAGGTAGGTCAACGATCTCTCCGAATGCGGGTGTGAATCAACTAGAAAAACATTATCGAACGTGCAAATTTTCTATATACATGTGTTTTTCTTTCTTGTTCCACTCGCAGGTCATCGCCTCTGTCGTCTTCGCCGACGAGACACAGTCCACCCTCGTCGGGTGGTAGCATACAAGTGAAGAGGGATCAAGACCTCACAGGCACACCTGGTCCCCCACCTGCCAAGAGGCTGCTGTCCGACGATGAGAGTCCCACCGAAAAGAACGTATCAGCGTTTCCTGGTACCCACATCAAAATCTCCAATCGAGGTAGAGTCTCGAAATTTATTTCCTTTTTTTTTCACGATTGCCTTTCATGGCCATCGACGATTGATTGAAAAGAAAGCTAAGATTTCTAATGATTCACGTTGTATTTGTTTGTCTAGGTGACGGCCGAAACGGTGACAACTCCCTCGTCGTCAGTATGGAATTGAACGGCGTTATGTACCAGGGTGTCCTGTTCGCGCAGACGGACGGCAGGAGTACGACGACCGCCACTAATAATAACACAAAAGCGGCGCGAAGCATCGTCTCGTGAACGCCTTCGAGCAACGTTATTGCTCAACGGCGTGGTACACAAAAAAAACTCTCCTCGCGAAAAACACGCTTGTTACTTTATTTTTGTTTTTAGTTATATACCTCCACGTAACGATAACCGCGTCCGCCGCTTTCCGGTCGAAGCAGCTAAAGCCTACCTTAAATGGGAATCTAATATTACATATCGCGTAAGTTTTTTCGCTTACGAAAAAAAAGAAAAAAAAAGGAAAATACGACGGAGAATGACTTCTGAATGCTCGAATTTTATGTTTTGGCGTTAACGGAATACCGAGCCGTGCGAATGAAAGTTTGCAAGGCAATCGAGAGCTTGAATATATACACACATATATATATCAAGACGAAGCGGGAATGAGTTTCTCTTTTATAACGTTACGTGTCCGTTAATATTATAGGCTAAAACCGTTCAGAATCGGAATCGTAAGATGTGAATAGTAACGTACGTATGATACGTGTGCAATGGAAGAAAAAAAAAGCAAAAAACAAAAAGTTACTACCCTAAGTTGATTATAAAATCTTGCGATTTTCTTTCGGTTCGAGGAACTTCGCAAGCACAAGTTCCTCCATGTATAATGCATTCTTACAAACGAAATACATGTCCAAGCCGCGACCGGTCAAGTGAATCATGACAATATTTTTTAATTAATTTATACAATTTTGAGCTATTGAGAGACGCAAAAAGAATCCGATCCAAGATAATGAAACCTTCGGAAAGTGATAATGTGAATTTCCTTTCGTTTTTTTTTTTTTTCTTTTTAAATGCACATTTTATCAAATCAGCGTTAGTCACAAACTGGACTTGCGGAATATGAGTTTTCTTTTCTTTTTTTTCTCGTGTGATTTACAACTGAAGGGTATCGGGGACCTTTGGAGTACAGAGTCGCGCACAATCGTGTAAAACAAAGTGTATCTTGACCGGAAAAGCTTTTTTTTTCAGCCAGATAGTATTAATTATAACCGGTCGGCAATTCTCTTCTGGTGGGATATGTGATGATTCGTTTAATCGCTTTTACCGCTAAATCAAAAGAGTCTTAATTTATTTATTATATTCCCGTATAGCGATTTGATTGCTCGCTCGTCTGCGACACAAACGAAATCGCAATTTTTTGTTTTTCCTCGTCGAGACGCGAAACGAGAAATATTTTATATAGCATTTTATTTCACTGAATTATGTACATTCATTTTACTTGCGACCAATCAATTGTACGAGACAAAGCATACGGGAGTCACTAGGGTGACCGTCAACTTGACAGTCTCGCTGTTACAAAGTTTTGTATATACAGTCGATGGATTTTTTTTTTTTTTTCGTAGAACTAGGTGAAAAGAAACGGGTTCGAATGCGAATCACCGCAAGAATGATACACCGTCGGCATCGTCAATTTTTATTCGTGGGTTTTTTCCGAGATACGAAACGTTTAAACTCGCACGAGGGTCCGTTACAGTAGGCTCTAAATGGCTTTTCGAAGTGAACCTTGGAAACGATTTAAATAAAACGTACGACGAGGAGCAAAACTATCCGATATCTAGAGAGATATATATCTACACGTATATATCAGTATATATAACGCATTAAAATGTTACGGGCGGATTGATATTTCAACAAAATTGTTTCAGAGATGATTGCAATACTTGCTGAAGTAGAGAACATCTGTTTAGTCATAAATAACTAGCATAGATGTTTAGGGAACGTAAGATATTAGAATCTAGGCGATATCACATTTAGGGAAAAAGAAATCTCCGATTGTCGACTATCCGCTGAAATAATGTTGCGAAAGGCTGTAACTGGGTGGTTATATAAACTGTATTAGGGCCTTCTTGATTTGCAAATCGAAAAGAAAGAACGCGAAAAAAAATATATATTTTATTGTTCATAGTTTGAAGGATAGCCAAAAAAGACTGTTACATAGGAAGAATATTATTCTAGATACGACTTCTCACTACGAATATTATTATCGATATTATTATCATCGTCACTATTTTTATCATACGACTTTTGTTTTTCTTTTTTCTTTTTTTTTTCGTTTTTTTTTTTTTCTTCAAATCATTATTAGTATTATTGTGGCTATTATTACGGCGTTTTGTTATTACGAGAGCGCGAGTCCGCTTCTTTTATCTATCCTTGAAATCAAAATTGAATCTTCAGCCACGTCCGATAGATATCATAATCGAATTAAAGACCGCTTCTAGTGCACGGACATACCCATTTTTTCCTCAGACAGACGAGAAGTATTGCATTGTGTTTGGGGGGACTGCGGACAATTTCGCGAAAAGCAATGAACAATATTGTTCGAAAGAGGTGTCGAGCGTCAACCGATTGGACCCGCAATATCCGAAACTCTTGTCACGCTCGATTGTTGTCGGGACAGATGGGCGTTTTGTTAACGTTTCAGGCCACTTTGAATCGCGTGTGAGCCCCAACTAACCCCCACCGCGCGCTCTAGATGAACAATTTTCTAAGTAGCATGGCAACTACTATCGCACCGCACTCACAGGTGATTTATTATCATGATTATAAATGTTGTGTACATATATACTATATATCATTAGAATGGAGATGAGAACTCTGATAACATTCAAGCTATTGTAGTTTTCCGTAAGTAGCAGCTTAATTATCATCTGTACATCTATGTAAACGTACCCCCCCACGACTATGAATAATAATTAATAAAATCGACATTACTTTTATATCCTTCGTTATCACTTTATTTCTCTTTTCCTCCCAAACCTCCAGTACAAAAACAATTTCAGTCTTCCGTTCGATGAGATTGCGAAAAATATTGCTTTTCTTAAAATTTCATTAGTTACTGCGAAAACAACGTCGTATACACTTATTTTTATTATCAGCTCGCTTTGTCTGATAGTCATAATATTAATAAACATATCTCTCTCTTTTTTCTTTTTTTTTTACAGCGTTAATATGTTACCGTGTTGACAAGCTATCGGCGATTCGTTAGCAGAAGGATTCTATTGTTTTCGTCAGTCGAGCCTTTTCCTCGTCAGTCGCGAACGTGTGTTGAACCGACATGAGCGAGATTTCCTTCAGCTGAGATTGCGATAATCCGAAGTATTTTCCTAGAAGCTCATATTCCCTCGACAACGTAGTGTCGAAGACGCCTTTGTCGTCAGTCTAGAAATCAACATTGACGACACGGTTATTCATTAGAAAGTGAATCGTACATACAATCGCCTAGAGAAAAGAAAAAGTGACGATTCTCACGGATATACAAATCGGATGTCTTGCTCGGTACAAATACGCAAAATGGTGTTGCTCGTAGGACGGTACTGTTCTGCACTTCACGTTCGAGGTGAGACACAATTCTGCGAATATTCGAATGCCAAATTACAATAATATCTTCTTGCTCCGATACTACCGTTGATCGACGCGACTCGTTAACGCGATTACGAAGAATTTCGTACCAACGGGTATCCTCGATTGCAGGAGCATTTCGTACAAATTCTCGGAACCTCGCAAATTCGGATGAATGCTCGTACAGTGGCCGAGTCTGTCGGGTCCGAATCTCAGAATATCAACGATTTCGCCTTCGTTCGGAACCTACCGATTTTTCATTGTTAAAATTTCAACGTTTTCGCGGTAGATATTTTTGAGATTCTCGAATTCATCACCTCGCCGCAGTGAGCTGCAATTTTCAATCCGGCGTCCCTGCATCGTTGCAACAGCTCGATATATGCGTCGCCCTTTCTAGGATCGCCGCTGAGATCAATGCCAACTATGTATTCAGGGTATTTTTCATGCATCGTCAACGCCAATTCTACATTTTCGCTCGCAGCCTCGTAGATCTCTGTGCGGTTCACCGATATCAAGAGTTTGACAATAATACCTGGCGTATTGATCTTTGCCGCCCTACGAATAATGAAATGTAAATTTTTTTCCACCTATTGTTGACTCAGCAAAATATATTCGAGATATGGTTTAGTTACCGGATGCCAGATATTATAGCGTTGATGTATTGAAACTTTGTCATTTTTCCTTTGACGGCTCTCGGCGTACTCCTAAGTTCGAGATAAATGACATTGTCCTTGTGGAAATCGAGTATGACTTCACGCGTCGCCGTCAATACGGCTGACACAGAGTCTGTGAGCGAGTGTACAATGTCGAAAATCTTGAAACATCTGAAAAAAAAAGGTGTACATCCTTGATAACTTGAAATCAAACTTGAAGTCAAAACAAACTTGTTTTTTTTTTCGTCAACAGCGATCGTACTCTGCCAAGGACGAGTGTTTATGTATGTCCGTTAAATTGGCCGAATTCCATTCCTCCGGATTTTTCATCAACGACAATTTAGTTATCGTTTCCGTACTCAACGAGCCGTTCAAATGAGCGTGAAGTTCCTGAGAATGCCCGAACGCACTTTTAAATGTCGAATCAGCAATGGAAATCCGAGACGCGTTCGATGTATGGTATTTTCACCCGGGGTACTTACGACTTTCGGCAAGGCTTTACAAAACTCGTTCGAATCCATTTGTTTTTTTTGTTTTAATCGAGTCGAAGACTAGACAGCGATAATACTGATTGACTGCTGAAACAGTTTACTCGAAACTGTAGTTTTCACCTTTCGCCGAATTGTTTGTTGTGAAAATCCCTTCGACGGATCTCTTCGTTTACCGCAGTGAACTCGCGCTCGAAACGACTCAAACTGACTGCGAAATATATAATTCGCGGCGTTTCGCGTGTCGGGCCGGGGCAAATTTTATAAAAATCTCCATGCGCCGGTTACCGACTGTTGCTCTCGCTGCGAGCGCGCGCTGGCGATTAAAGGACTGTTTCGAATAGCGCCGCGGTGCACGGCACAGGGATACCTGTAGAAAGGAGAGGCCGAGGAGAAAATCTCCACTGCAAAAAGACCTGAACATTTAAAGCCGGTGGAAAAAAGTCACATGTGCTTCTTTGCAATTTTCGTGATAAGCCCGTTTGAGCTCACATCGTCTATCGCTCGCGCGAGACCAACGCGTTGCATGTGATTGGCCGAAAAGTGTTTCATAAAGCAATTTCTTGGTTCTGCGGTTTTTTTTCCACCCTTCGTGTCCTTGGCCTTTTTTCCCGTCAACTAACTTCATGCAGATCAGATGTAGTCGAACCAGCGCTCACGCCCGGGCATTGGAAGTCATTCATAGAATTCCAAGTGCGAGCTAATATTTAAATACGTCCCGATAATAAAGTCACTTTTGTAACTGTGTAGACAATTGCATTTCGCTATATTACATTCCATACATATATGTGTATCAGACGAAAAGATAAAACATAAACAAATATACAAATAGTTTCGAAAATTGTATGCAACATTTGCAAGAGGAATATCGATAAAACGGTATAAAAAACAATAACAAAAAAAGGAAACGTTGTTCGTTAAGCGAATCATTCCCAATCGTCGGCGTCCGCTTGAGAGTCGTATTCGCTAGCCGAATTCCTGTCGGAAGTCGAATTCTCGTTTGGCTTGGGTGGCGGTATGAGTCGCGATATTCTCTCCATCGCCGCGGACATCGAACCACCGGCGATACCTTTTCTTCTCAGCGATAATTTCGCGTGCAGATCGGCCATGAGATCACCGCCTACCGAGGCCGAAGACCAACGATCCGCGGGTTTTTCGGCGGCAGCTGCGTTACGCAATTTCGCTTTACCGACACCGCCGGCGGCTCGAATAGCTGCCATTAGATTGCTTCTGTCGTCGACCGGAGCATTGCTCTTCGTTTGCGGTGCGAGAGTCTTCTTAACTGTCGGTTGAGATTCGGTTTCCTCCGGAACGGGCGGTGGCGGTGGTGGAGGCGGAGGAGGCGGCGGAGGTGGCAGAGCAGCGGCTGGAATCGACGATGTTGATTGCTGATTCGATAATCCAGCTTGGGAAGGATTATTCGTTGACGCTTCGTTAACCGGCGGCGCAGGAGGAGGCGGAGGAGGTGGCGGGGGCGGTGCCGCAGCGGCCGGTAGTTCCTTAGAAACGTTATCCGTTATGTCCGGTAATTTCGGAGCGTTTTGAGCCAAAAGCGATGTTCTCGCCTCGTTCGTATCCGGTAAATCGACGCGGACCGTTGGCGTCGTAACGGCCGAGGACGGCGCGATGGGACTTTGAAAGCTGAGATCCAACGTGAATCTCTCGTCGTCGACTATACCCGGCAAATCGGGAAGAGTCGGCGGTGCGATTATCTGCGGTACCTGGAGAAAAAACGTCGTTCAACTCACGGATCTATCGCGCTACATTGTGTACATTTTTTTCTTTTCCATGTAAAGACAAAGATAAATACCTCTCCGAGAGCCGGGGCGTACAGATACGAGGGAGACTCCAAATCTATCGAATTCCAAGGTTGCACGATAGAATCGGTCGCGTCGTCCATTCCGCGCGCGTTCGCGCTGTCGCGATCCGGCAATTGCATGGGTCGCGACGTTTTCTCATCGTCCATCAACAATAACGCGCTTATCGATGTCGCGTGAATCGGTATTCTATCGCTTGTGCTTTCGGCAGTTTTCTTCACTAATTTACTCATAACATAATAAAATTGCAATTTCTCATTGAGGTTCGCATCGGTGGCGTAATGATCCTCCTTCATCGTGTGATTGGGCCTACGAGTCTCCGGATCTTTGAGGCCACAGTGCGAGTCTTTCACAGCGGTAATTTTTGCAGGATCCGGCATTATAGTGCGATACTCCTTGTATGTAGAAAAGGCTGGATACTTTGCGTCCGAATACAACTTTGTGGCTTTCATGCTCAGATTCGTTTGCAAGTAATGCAGTTGGTCCTGCAGCTTGTCGGCTTTGTTTCTGACGGTCGTTACTCTGAAAAAGAAAAAAAAGCAATATAGATAGAGAGAAAATTGCATATAAGAATCAAACAGGCTAAAAAATTATCTACGTTAAATAGAATATAATAGAGTAAAAATGTCTTTATATAATACTAAGTAGTTCTACTTTCATCAAGGATAGGTGCTTCCTGTTAATTTTTTCAAAGAATACCTTTCGCTGTACGCATTGAGTCTATCGTCGATGGATTGAAAAATATGGGTAACAGCCGACTGCAAACTGTCCAGTGTATTGGCTATCTGCATAATCGTTTCCTCGTGCCTCGCATCGTGAGGTATAATACCTGCGAACCAATAACATTGCATTGCACAAAATATTCTTGTCTTCTACGACGAAAATTCGCGACTAGAGTGTTGTGACTGTTTTTACCAATCTCGATGCGTTCCGGCATTGCAACAGGGTCGTCGCGAACACTTTTGTTTCGACCGTTCGGACGACTTTGACAACAGTTTGACGCCTCTGCTTATCGCGGAAAAAACGAAAATACGGTGCCACCCAGCGCCCGAGGTGTGGATAATGGGAAAACGTGAAAGGCCTAGGGTGGGGAACTTCCGCGATCTTTAAAGAGCTAATCGGCGCTTCGGAAACTTCACTCAACGACGTAGCACCGAAATCTAAGCATAATGAACGATCAATCTAATTTTCGAATCAAAAAAACTGTTTACTACGCAAACGTTTGTTGATTCGAAAGAGTGATTCACGCGACCGTTTCATAGCGGGAAGGGTTACGGAGGTTACAATTCTATTACAGTCAGCTGTGCGACGCCCGCGACGACGTCAACAACTCGAGTTTTTGAGGCACTTCTGTCAAAAATAATCATAATAGTAATAATCAGCACGCATTATACGCTGATAACATAACTCTCACGGTGTGTTTGCGCTCCGCCTCGGAGATTATTCTAAAACGTAGCATTCTCGATATATATGCAGCGTGTTGTGTCTGAGGATACAAGTTAATCAGCGAGTGCGAGGAGAGTCTCGCGAACTAGACGTCGCGGATCGTGTCGGAGAATAACATGAATAATCGTTGCGCCGAGTGCTGATCATTAACTTCGGGCGATGCGAACATCGGATTGACGAAAAATATGGACATTGAATACTATGACAGTGTCGGTTGATCGCGTAACTCCGCAAGTCGCTGATACGCCGTTCTATATTTTTTTTGCTCGCTCTATCAAGGGAGCGTGAATATCGATGAGTTTGCGGTATTATACTTCACGCGTGTAAGCTCTTCAACGACGTGAATCTCATTCAGGTATGCTAAATCGCGACTCGTACGTGACGACCTTCGTGCATTGAAATGAAGTTCGACTGAAAAAAACCGTGGCAATGGTGTTGTTTGTTTTTTTGGCTCTCGCGCGCTTGTAGCTTCGCCTAAACGAGAGAGCGAGCTGTCGCAGCGAGGAACTATTTCGTTTTTCATATATTCATAGACACGGACATTGTCGCATTAGGAAAGCCACAAAATGGGTGACAAAATGCAAGCCGCGGGGGCACAGCCTATTGTAAAGATCGGACATTACACGCTGGGACAGACTCTCGGCGTCGGAACGTTCGGCAAAGTGAAGAGTAAGTAAAACCCAAAATCTTCGTTGACGAATTCGTCTCGACGCTCCGTTTCACTACATCGATCTTTCAGTCGGCGAACATGTTCTCACTAAGCACAAAGTGGCTGTGAAGATCCTGAATCGTCAGAAGATCAAGAGTCTCGACGTCGTCGGAAAGATTCGCAGAGAGATTCAGAATCTCAAGCTCTTCCGTCATCCGCACATCATCAAACTGTAAGACATCTTCCGTAATGAAGTATAAAAATATTTTGTAAGAGCCGAGTACAAAACTTAATTTTATTTGATGTGAAATTTTTTTTTCCAGCTATCAAGTTATAAGTACGCCGACGGATATATTCATGATAATGGAATACGTATCGGGCGGCGAACTCTTCGACTACATCGTCAAGCATGGAAAATTGAAGGAATACGAGGCTAGAAGATTCTTCCAACAGATCATATCCGGCGTCGATTACTGTCATCGTCACATGATTGTACACCGCGATTTAAAACCTGAGAATCTTCTGCTGGATCACAATCTGCATGTCAAGATTGCAGACTTCGGTATTTGTTCCAGTTTATTCATTTTCATTTAAGTTTCAACAATAAAACCTTTACTCCCTGTGACAAACGTGCACCGAGGACCACCTGTGCATGATCAAAGAAACACGCTAAGAACCATGAAATATAATACGTTTTTTTCAATATTGTGAAGAAGAACTTCAAGACACAAGGGAATATCAAAGAGCAATTTGTATTCAATGTAGTTTCCAAACGTTTACGAATCGTCTCCTAAAGACGTTTACTGGTTCTGTCGCATGTTTTTTACAAATCTGAACTCTGTTACCAGTCAAAGTTTTTATGGACCCCAAATACCTGTCTCGTTGGAGTCTGAAAATCTGACCAAATCCCTCAGGGTTAATCGGGGCTGTACTGTGCTTGGGTAGAAATTATTTTATTTTCATCTAAATTCATTATTCTAGGTCTGTCGAACATGATGATGGACGGAGAATTCTTGCGTACGTCCTGCGGATCGCCGAATTACGCAGCTCCCGAAGTTATATCGGGTAAATTGTACGCTGGTCCCGAGGTCGACATATGGTCTTGCGGCGTTATACTCTACGCTCTTCTCTGCGGAACTTTGCCGTTCGACGACGAGCACGTGCCGACGCTCTTTCGCAAAATAAAATGTGAGCAAATCATATTTTTGAACCGCATTCTGTACATGTGACGATTTTAATTGTGAACCTTTCTCTATTTGACTTATTGCGCAGCTGGTATATTCCCGATTCCGGAATATCTGAACAAGACAGTAGTCAGTCTTCTGTGTCACATGTTGCAAGTAGATCCGATGAAACGCGCGACCATAGAGGACATCAAGTGAGCCGATTCGAAATTTTCATTGATAATTTTGTCCCTTCGAGCCTTTCGGTAGCGCGATATAATGCGTCGATTGATTTCAGAAAACACGAGTGGTTCCAGAAAGATTTGCCGACGTACTTGTTCCCGTCGCCGGTTGAGCAAGATTCGTCGGTGATCGATATCGACGCCGTCAACGAAGTCTGCGAGAAGTTCAACGTCAAAGAGGCAGAAGTACATTCTGCATTACTCAGTTGCGATCCTCACGATCAACTTGCAATAGCTTATCACCTGATAATAGATAACAAGAGAATCGCTGACGAAGCTGCCAAGGCCGAGCTGAAAGATTTTTACGTCGCGTCTAGTCCTCCACCTGTTGCGTTCAGTCCCAATGATAGTACTAATAGTCCGCTACGACCACATCCCGAAAGAATCGCTCGTAAGTAGACATTTATTCAATCGACTAACTTATTTACATGTTTTGTTAAACGGCACATATAAAGAAATCCAAAAAAACTGCTCATGTTCTTCAGTTTACGAAATTGCGAATTTCTTTCTTGTTGCTCGTTCGAATTGAAAATTTCATATTTTTACCGGAATTCACGTTATACTGAAAATAACGAAGTTTCACGATGTTCCAGAATATTCTCTGTGACGTTACCTCCAGTAGAAAATTATATTTTCTTCATGATATCATTTCCGTTAGAAACTGTTACAAGTACATTGAAAAATTTTATTCTGAATTTTATTCTCGTTTTAGCGTTACGAGAGCGTCAGAGTGGTCAAGCGCCAGCAGTGCCTCAAGGAAATCGTGGAACTCCAGTCAAGCGAGCCAAGTGGCACTTGGGTATAAGATCGCAGTCCAAGCCAAATGACATTATGAACGAGGTCTACCGTGCTATGAAAGCTCTCGATTTTGTACGCTCTTTTTATCGATACGCAAAAACAATTCGTTGCTTACAATAAGCGCATTTCCTGGGTATGCTGATTCTGGTTACCTTTTCAGGAATGGCGAATCATCAATGCCTACAGTGTTAGAGTACGTCAGCACAATAAGTTAACAAATAAATACAGCAAGATGTCCCTGCAGCTATACGCGGTCGACTACAAGAGTTATCTGTTGGATTTCAAATCGTTGGCCACCGACGACACCGAAGACATTTTGAGAGGTACGTTTAGCCCGTTGCGTTAACTAATCGTAACGGATGTGCAATGTTACAAATTTTGTAATCAATGTAATCCGTGTGTTACGCAGATCCGGCTGTTATACCGCCCCAAGCAACGGGACATCATACAATGGAGTTCTTCGAGATGTGCGCGGCATTGATAACACAGTTGGCCCGATAAAATAATCTCTCGAACCTTCGAATATTTTATATAACGTCAGGATTTTCGTTCTCTTACTTAAACAAAAAGAAAAAACAAAAATGAAAACTGGGTTATAGATTTAAATAGCAACGTATAGGAGGTGTAATGGCATATCGAAAGATAATTTTAAACGATAATGGACGATAAACAATACTTAGAGAGGCACCCAAGTGGCTTCAGAGATTCAAACGCCGCCCTTGGGACAGTGTATGAGATATATTTACATCGGATGCGCGAGAGCTCGCGCAATGTCGCGGGCTTACGATTATCAAATACGATTCGGTATGTGGCGTTTATTTATGCCTTTGTACAAAACGAAAATGAAATATGTGACACGAAGTATTCTATAGTATGTTTAAAAAAATATAATACGATATTCCACAAAATCATTCGTTCGGATGAATATACGTTATTGTCAATTATCTTAATGAGACATTTTCAATATTGACCGCTTCTTAGAGAAAAAAAACGATGAACATATCGAAACCTTGGTTTCAAGCATCCTCAAGTTTGGACTTTTGATGAATCGATTTTTTCGACAATCATTGTTTTTTCCTCTCATTTGCAACGCACTCTCTCGTTTTCCAGCTGAACGGGCACAACTCGCACAACGGGTGGTACGACTTCGGTCTTTGGCCTCCGAAACAATAAAATGTGCGGCTCTGCAAGAATGGAAATTTTTTCTTATATTGAATTTTGGAACATGAATTTTAGAGTATGATGATCAGTGGGGATGCGTTACCTGGTCCATGCATCATGTAGTGCACCCATCCGGGACTTTGTTGGACTCCAAGATTGCGCCACTCGGTCTCAGTCATCAGGTGAGATTTGGGAACTTGTTTGGCAACCTCCACAGGCAAAATAACATGTCTGTTGCAGAAGAGAAAAAGTGCATTACGATTAAACTGACAGACTAAAATGCGAAAACAATTTTTGTCGATCTACGCTCAAAGCATGTTTGCGGCTTGACTGACAACTAACCTGTATTCGTATTTATCGTCGCTATATTTCTCCGAGTATTGAATTGGATCGCCCGACATTTTGCCTCTTGGATGGATATATAATTCGCCTCATTTACTAAATGAAAATATGATACTTGATACGTGTCCGTTCGTCGATATAATTTTCGTTTATTCAATTTACGTGCGTGTTTATACACCGATTGCGTGTCAGATAATATTTAAAACGCAAATACGCGTTTGATACCGTACATGAACCGCGAAGCCAGCGGGCGCGCCGATTGGTGGCAGATTTTGAGTGTACTTACTGTAGTCTAATTCGTCCGCTAGAGCTCCGACGCGTCGGAAAGTGATGTGAATTTGATAAACAAGTGGTCAAATGACCGAATGTTTATCCGGTTAATAAAATCAGCTTTTTATAATTATTTACTAGAGCTATTTATTTAAATATTCGAATTATTGAAAAAGAAAAAAAAAGTTTGATACGTGAAAATGTTATTTTATTGAAAACTTCCCCGACAATGTAATTTGATTTATTTTTTCCCAATTTCACCGACGTGATTTTTTTCAAATAAATGATATTCATTAGAAATGTCTAAGATCTCGAGATCTTCGAAGATTTGTCTGATTTTGTCGCGAATTTCATTAGTTATTGAAACATTGTTATTTTATCGCGACAATTTTTCTTTTTGAAACGATTTTTTTCTAGGCGCGGAAAAAAAAACCTATGTATTTTACCGAATACCGTGAAGGCCATACAATTTTCCGCACACATTTAATGAAACGTCAGCACAAAGTTGTTTGTTATTCCTACGCGTTTCTACGCGTGTGCGTTTAGTGGGGTCTCCCGCTCCGTGAATAACACCAACGCAATTTGAATGCTTCCCGCCCCGGCTTCCGTATGTGCGTGCGCGGTCTGACACGACACATAAGTTACTACTAGTACATAGAATATACGCGCGCAGGCCGAGTCACGAAGGTCCCGATGAAAGGAGGGCCCCTGATATAGTAACACCCGTACGGTTCAATCATTCGTTGCAGCGCTAATAAGAATAACCCTTCCTGCCAACTCACCTCAATATATCGGGGACTTTCCCAGTGTTGTAATCGATATAAACAATTGACGATACAACCCCAATGTGACGAATTCGATCGTCGAGTTGGAGCATTCGATCTTATATCGTGTGGATAATCGGTGACGCGTGATTGTTCATTAAATTCGTCATGAAACAGTGTCAGTGCACATAGTGCCATTGACAACAATACAAGTTGGAACCATGTCCAGCGCGGCTATCGGTTATAGTCCGGAAAACAACTCCAAATTTTTGGAGTCGTTGGTCGCGGACTTGAAGATACTCAGCGTTGAGACGAAGAAAAAGTATCCGCAGATCAAGGAGGTTAGTGCTCACGATCAAACGTCCGATCGAAAGTACATATTTTCAATTCCGAGTACACATGCACTAAGACTCAAGTGTTTTGACACTTGGGAGGGAAAAAAAAATGTAACTCCCTCGACGATCCAGTCGATATCTTCTTACGCTGTCATCTGAATTACAGTCATGCGAGGAAGGAATAACAAAGTTGCGAACGGCATCCAACAATCCCGGAACGTCAGTGTACTATATCGTCAACCAAATTTTGTATCCGCTCGTTCAAGGATGCGAAAGCAAAGATGCAAAAATAGTGAAGGTACGCATTTTAGATACTTAATAATATTGGCAACCTATCAGTTTCGGTTGCGTATTTATCGTCAATTTTTGTTTTTCTTCTATTGTAGTTTTGTCTGGGAATGATGCAGCGGCTCATAACTCAGCAGGCTGTAGATCAAAAAGGAGCTCGTTATATCACAGACGCGCTGTGGATGCTCATGGAATTGGGTATGGAAGAAGTCAAGGTCCTCCAAACCGTGACGCTGCTATTGACGAGTAATACGGTTGTTCACGGAGAGACTCTCGCGAGGGTAGGCAGAGATTAGTTTTCATTTTTGATTTATTGAGCTGCAAGATTTTTCTCCAACCCCAACATTTTTTTCCGATTTTTTTTTAAGAATCTGGTGCTATGTTTCCGACTTCATTTCACGAAAGACTCGACGACGATAAACACAGCCGGCGCGACGGTGCGGCAATTGGTATCCTTGGTTTTCGAGCGAGTCGTCGCGGAGGACGAGGAGAATCCCGTTCCGCGGGAGTTCGACAAAAATATATTGGAGGAGTTGAAAGTTTGCACGAATCAGCCGCCCAAGGGTCTGGCTCCGTGCGCCGCGGATGCTTTCTTGATGTTTCAAGTACGATGTTATTTTCGTTCGTGTCGGCGACGACGAAGCGCCGAGATATAACGATAAAAATATTAATCCGAATTTTGTCGTCGTTCGTTAGGATCTCGTTCAACTCGTAAATGCAGATCAGCCTTACTGGCTCATCGGCATCACGGAAATGACGCGAACTTTCGGCTTGGAGCTGTTGGAATCCGTTCTGACGAATTTCTCGTCGGTTTTCTTCAAAGTACGTAGGTCACTGTACGCGCAAATATTCCTGAAGCGGCAGTATAGCAATCGGGAATAACTTGAGAACCCAACGTCAGCGAGCGAGTGTCTCGTGACATGACTTTTTTGCTTTTCTTCTTTCCAGCATCCCGAGTTCAGTTTTCTGCTGAAGGAGCGAGTTTGCGCTTTAGTGATAAAACTATTTTCTCCGAACATCAAATATCGGAATTCTGTACCGGCCTCGATGCAGCCAGCCACGCCGCTCGACAAGCCATACTTTCCTATCAGCATGCGATTGCTCCGTGTTGTGTCGATACTGGTGCAAAAATACCATTCGCTCTTGGTAAGCAGGCTAACAACATTTTCAACTATTCTTCCCAGCTGAGAGTACAGAACGTCGACAATAGCAATGAATTTTACTTCAAGGTCACCGAATGCGAGATATTTTTGTCGCTGATCGTTAAATTCCTCGATCCCGATAAACCTCCGTGGCAACGAGCTCTCGCGTTGGAAGTACTACACAAAATGACCGTTCACACCGATTTGTTGACGAGTTTCTGCGAATGTTACGATCTTAAGCAACACACGACGAATATATTTCAAGATATCGTCAACAGTTTGGGCGCATACGTTCACAGTCTGTTCATAAATCCACAAGTCATCGGACAACCGGGTTCCGGTAAGAAAACGGCGAACACCTGAACGAATTTGTCCAGGCTTGTATTTCGGAAAAACGATAAACCGATATTTTTTCCTTATTTTCTGAAGGAACCGGCGTTACCACGGCTCAAGGCGGAGCTCCGGCGTTGTTAGCCGGTATGCCCGTCGGTCCCGGCGTATCTCCTCAGCCTGGGTTTTATTCGCGAGGCGTTTGGCTGCCAGTGGTCGCGACGTTCTCGAGCGGTCAAGCAAAACCGACGTAGTAAGTGAACGAAAAGAAAGCTCAACAACCCGCAAACCCAAAGAATCCAAATATTGTTGACTGAAAATAATCACGACGGCCGACGCAAATCAATACAAAAAGTAATTGCTTTCAGCCTGGAGATGTTGGATAAAATAGAGCCGCCGCAAATACCGGATGGTTACGGCATAAGCATAGCTTACGCTTGTTTATTGGACATAATCGGCTCGATAGCTCTGGCTGTTATCGGTCCAAAAGATCAGGGAACCGAAAGTCAGTACAATCCAACGGAAACCGAACGGCGACTTCACACGCAACTGATAAATTCGAGTTGGTGCGGTTTGTTGGCAGCGTTGAGTCCGCTCGTCGACGCGAGGTAGGGATTCAATATTTTTTCAGATTATCATGAAAAGTTCGAATGCTCACTGAACGGGTGGCGACAAAGCAATGTAATTTATCGTTATGTGTCTTTTCGAATCTCAGTACAGACGAATCAGCGACGGAGAATGTTCTCAAAGCAATTCAAACGTTCGCGTCGTTGTGCGGATTGCTCGATCTACAAATACCGCGCGATGCGTTTATCACTGCTATATGCAAAGCCTCGTTGCCGCCGCACTATGCGCTAACAGTTTTAAACAATGCGCCGCAAGGAATACCGTCTGGGCGATCCCAAGAGATGTCGCAATTCAATCCCACGAGTTCCAGCGAGCCGGATTATCGTCAGCAAGTTGTGGCTGTCGGTACGCCACTACCAACCGCGTCATTGCCCATCGGTAAAATTTAATACGTTGCTTGGTCACATAACAGGACACAGTCAGACGTCAGGATTCTATTGTATTAAATGTCTTAACGCTTTGTTTTATTTGCTTTCTGGCCCAGGTGCTCAGCAGGGGCCCGTGATGTTAACAGCGAAAAATCTCCAATGCATGCGAGCTCTTCTTCTATTAGCTCACTGCCACGGTAGTATACTCGGTAGTGCGTGGCATCTCGTACTCACGACTCTTCAACACTTGGTATGGATACTCGGGCTCAAACCCTCGACGGGAGGGTCGCTGAAAGCCGGAAGAACCGCCACCGACTCGAACGCAGTTTTGACAACCGCTGTTATGGCGGACTTACCGGTTCTGAGCGCTATGCTGAGCAGACTCTTCGAGAGCAGCCAGTATCTCGACGATGTGGCGCTTCATCATCTTATCGATGCTCTGTGCAAATTGAGCCAAGAAGCTATGGAATTGGCTTACTCGAATAGAGTAAATTGGACCTTTTAACAGTCATCTCTTGTTCATAGGATTCTAACACGGATATGTTTTACGTTCATTATTTTGCCTTGCAGGAACCTTCGCTATTCGCCGTTGCGAAACTCCTCGAAACGGGCCTGGTGAATTTGCCGCGGGTAGAAGTTCTTTGGCGACCATTGACCAATCATTTGCTGGAAGTTTGTCAACATCCGCACATAAGAATGCGCGAATGGGGCGTCGAAGCTATCACTTACTTAGTCAAAGCCGCGTTACAGCACAAGTATCCGCAGCCTCTTCGCGATAATCAAGTATAACGATAAAATGATCTTATTAAGAAAAGAAAGAATTGAGATAGTTGTCATGTCGAGCTTATGAATTGATTACTCTTTCATATCCGTAGAAATTGCAGACTCTGTTGTTGGGACCACTGTCGGAATTGTCCTCGGTGAGACACGCCGATGTGAGACAGCGTCAGTTGGAATGCGTTCTTCAAGTACTTCACGGCGGAGGAGAAACTCTGTTCCACGGATGGCCCTTGGTGCTTGGAATCATCGGAGCAGTGTCCGATCATCATGGGTTAGTTTCGTCGCTATTACTTTCGTTGTATTTATGATGTGATTTTCTATGACGTCACATCCGGTGAAAATGAAAAATCTTACGACTTGAAGTGACGTCGCAGCGTTTTTTGTAAATTTTTCATCGGAAGTGGTATCAGAAGAAATTACG
Source organism: Ischnus inquisitorius (assembly GCA_963924025.1). Taxonomy (NCBI): domain Eukaryota; kingdom Metazoa; phylum Arthropoda; class Insecta; order Hymenoptera; family Ichneumonidae; genus Ischnus; species Ischnus inquisitorius. The sequence goes on from OZ001244.1 coordinate 7,851,279, forward strand.
GAATGTTTTTGTCAGTCTTGAATTACAACGGTGGGAAAAATGTGAAGTATTCCGGAAGCAAGTTTTCACGGTCGGGGCTATTATTCATAAAATTTTTATTTAACAGCGAGGCGCTGGTACGAATCGCTTTTCAATGTCTTCAATTAGTCGTAACGGACTTTTTGCCAGTAATGACTTGGCGGTGTCTTCCACTGTGCGTCGATACAGCCGCTAAATTTGGCTCCCAAACTCAAGAGTTGAATATCTCTTTGACTGCGGTAGGATTAATGGTAAGAATCGAAAGAAAAACCCAATAACTCTGGGATAAATTGATGCTTGGAAATCGCTTGACGAGTTGCTTGTTTATTTCAGTGGAACATTAGCGATTACTTCTATCAAAATCAAGAAAAATTGTGCCTCAGTCTGAGAGGCGACACAGGATCGGTCTTTCCCGATTTTCCCGGTACGACGAATATGCCCCCGTTCGATAAGCTATGGATGTGCCTTTACGCGAGACTAGGTAAAAAAATCGACGATATTTCCATTCAACTTAGCTCTCTAAATTCAATAATCTATCTGAAACTTTAAAAAATTATTTATAGGTGATCTTTGTGTGGATTCTCGTCCCGCTGTAAGAAAATCGGCGAGCCAAACGTTGTTCTCGACGATCTCCGCGCACGGCGGTCTCTTGCATCAGCCAACGTGGCAAGCGGTACTGTGGCAAGTTCTATTTCCCCTGTTGGACAAAGTACGAAATTTGTCGAGTTCGGCGAGCAACGAGAAAGTCGACACGAGCGGCAATATACTTATTCATCACAGTAGAAACACGGCGCAGAAACAGTGGGCCGAGACGCAAGTAAGAGATTCGGAGATAAATTCTCTCTTCCTATGTACAAATTTACACACATCGTCTAAACAATCTCGCTTACTTCAAGGTTTTGACACTGAGCGGAGTCGCAAGGGTGTTCAACACGAAAAGACAGTTGCTACAAATGTTAGGAGACTTTCCAAGAGCTTGGTCCCTCTTGCTCGAATTTATCGAACATTCGGCGCTCAGTAAGAACAACGAGGTAAAGAAAAATCGACATTTATCTTTTCAACGTTTCGCATCTGATCGTCGCCGAGTTTCGTAATTTCTCTTAACACAATCACTTATCTTCAGGTATCGTTGGCTGCGTTGAAGTCATTCCAAGAAATACTTTATCTACAAAAGAACGGTGACAATTCAGACGAAGGACCGACCGGTGATCCCGAAGCTCTGTGGATCATTGCATGGCGCGTGTGGCTCAATATCGGAATGGAATCATCGATGCCGCCGCAGGAAGAAGACACCGATCCTTACGTACCTTCCCAGGCATTTTTGACGGCCCTTGTTCATATATTCCCAGCTGTATTTCATCACATAAGAAATAAGTAAGTGAAACTTGGTGATCGTTGCAACGAATCGTCGACTCGACCAATGACGAACAACGTTTTCCTAGATTTACCGGTACGGACCTTCAGAAATTATGTACAGTACTGAAAAATGTGGTCGAGGTTCCTGTCCACGGCGATTCGACGCCGTACATATTACCAACGGTGCCGGACGTCGTTCTGACGCAGCTGCAGGACGGCGTTCTTCACTCCATGGAACTTTTGCAAAAGGTCAGTTTCTCGAGAAATCTCGTTTGTCGAAGATCAACGATCGTCACGCCCGCGATTATATCATGTAATTCTAATTGATTTGGATTTGCTCATCAGGAAGCCCTCAATGGATCGGACAATTTGCGAACCATGATAGGCTTGATATTTCTACAGTTGCTTAATTTTTCGAAGCTTGCCTGCCAAGCACCGACCTACGGCAAACTCCAGACGAAACATATATCCCAAGTTCGAGGCGTATCCGTGAGTATCTCCTAAATACCCTTGTAGATTAAAGATCGTTTCTTCGTTCATTGTTTAAATAGTTTTCTCTTGTTTCCAGGCCGACTGGGTAACAATGAATTATGTACCTTTCGGAGAAAAAGCATTGACGATGGTTGTAAATCTTTACCAAAAAACGGCATCCGAGCCGGTCGTAATTGAGGGCGAAATATTGAGACACGTTATCGAGGCTTTGCGCGTACCGCTGTCGATGAAATACGCTTGTCCATCGCCGACAACGTGGAAACTTGCGGTTACCAGTTTACTCGCGGTGCTTCACACCGGTCTTCCGCTGGCGCGAACTTATCCCGACAAATTCCAAAACATGTGGCCCATTCTCGCCGATACGATGGACGACTTCCTGTTTCCGAAAAGGTAGACAACGGAATTTCGTATGCCGGTAATCGGGCAAATTGTATTTTTTATTTTTTTATCCGTTCGACTTGCAGCGTCATAAAAATCGACCGCGGCCTCGAAGAGATCCAAGCCGACGAGGCTGTGGATTGTCAAGTGATGGAACTGTTGCGCAACGAAGTTCTGCCCCACTCGCAACGCATACCTCATCAATTTATTTTACGAGTTGTCATGCTGTTGAACAAAGGTTCGATTCATTCGGCAACAACGACAAATATAGGTAGGCGATTAGATAACGAAGTCTTTTTATCGTTGAAATTTTTATGTGGAATAAAAACAGAAAACTTAAATATATATTACGATAATTACAGAGAAAAATGGCGAGACTAAGCTGAGAGAAGAATTCGCGAAAACGTGTTTCGAAACTCTGCTACAATTTTCGCTACTCGACGGTTTGAGCAAACCATCGGATATCGTGAACGACGCGGCGAACGAGACCGACGAGGGCGGCGTGGCCGGTCGATTGGCGGTCACCGCTCTGCTTCACAGGTTTCAAGAAGTCTTGTGGCGCTACATAGAGGACGAGAGACGGAGCGGAAAGTGTCCGTTGCCAAGGTGGTTTAGTTTCTTACCATGAGTTTCTGACAATCGTCGAAAAAAGGTCCTCACTGCAATACATCGTTTCCCTAAAATCTTTCGTTGTTTCTTCTGCTTTCTAGATTCAGACTGTCGGAAATATCGTTCGTCCTCAAGGCTGTCGCTACGTTGGTCGTATCTCTGAAGAAAGCTCCGCCAAACAAAGGTAAGAAACGTTCGCAAATCTGATTTTCCCTCGTTAAGAATGGACCAATGACAATGAATCGTGTTAACGTTCTTCTTATTACAGTCGAACGATCCGTGTGGGAACAACTGATAGGACTATATCCATGCCTCGTCGAGTGCACGATAGCGACAGCGTCGACGCAAGTTTCGCGTTCATTGCGCGAGGCACTGATGCAGTATCACGATCTGTTGCGACCGCCCCTCGAAAATGCACCGTCGTCAAATGGTGTTTGACCTATGCATTCTGTCCTGTTGGATCGAAAAGCCAATGTGAATCACGCAACAAAGTAAAAGAAAAGAAAAACGAAAACAGTACATTTATCAATCATTCGAAACAAAAAAGTAAGAAACAAAAAAAATGGTCTTTCGAAATTTCCACTATTCGCAGGGTATCGAAGTTACGACGAAGTTTTAGTCGTAACGAAATTGGTTAATTTAACGAGCAGCTTAAATTTTCTATCGACAAAATTTTCGTCACTGAGATTTTTGTTTCGACGAATGGCAAGCGGAGCTTGCCATTGATGAAAACTACGGTAATACGAGAGAGAGGCGCGACGCGGAGGATCGACGAAGAACTTCGCGCCTCGACATCGCTTGCCCCTAATTGTTATCGGTATTGTTACTCGACAAAAAAATCAAAGAGGCCTTAGTCTATACATTTTTCCAAGCAGAGTTCGAGTGAAATGTGTATCGTTATCGTACGAATTGGAAGAAAAAAAAATTAATGTTTCGCCTAGTAGTACCGAAATGACGTTTCTCGAATAAGTTACGAAATAAAGCGCTTCTGTAAATTAAGCTTGATCGGCGGTTATTCGCGGTCTCGGCGCGCGCGAGACTGTCTTATACGGTGGATTGTTCCCGAAAAATTATACAAATTTTATCGATCTGCCACACGTTTTTGTAACGAAAAAAAGAAACGACTACAAAATTCAGTACGATATTTGAGAGATTTATCACGAATGAAATATCACGTATTTCGATCAGCTTTCGCCTTCGTATTATTTCGTCAATGTCGTACGAGCGTACACTCGATGCATAGAATTCAATCCATGCGAATTGAATTGTAGCCCATTCACTTCGCCGGATATTCCTCATTGCATTGCACGAAAACCAATATAGTTTTTCAGTCGCGTGTGTTTTTCATCCTCACGAAAAGTACAAGAGTTTCGCATCGTTCGAATTCCAAGTATAATTACGCAAAATGACTGGTGCACGTGTTGAATACACAATATCGATCTATCGCCTGATACTGAAGACAATGCCGTGAAAGAAGAAAACGAAGACAACACTATAACATCTGTAACATTGACTGAAATCCTCACGTTAGCTCATTCTTTCGTTCGAGTGCTTTGATAATAATGATTCGTCATACTTTTGTAATTAACATAAATGTATGTATAGGCTGTAAACATTATAAAAGTATATTAATTCGTAAGGATATTCCTACAAAAAAAAACCAATCGTCGACCTGCTATGTCGCGTTTCTAGTTACTAGTTCGGATTTTTTTTTTTTCAAGCCAGAATCGAGCCCGTGAACGCTTGTATCTTTAAGCAGAATGCATAATTGTGACGATAAGAGATCTATAATTGGCCGTCTAAATAATCAGTGTCGTGTGAGTTATAATTGCGTTATTTGCATATATATATATATTATATATATATGTCTATGTATAGTAGTCCAGAAAATACAATTGTAACGGGCAATTTTATAAATTTATCAATTTACTTGTATATTTACGTGCAATAAAAATGGTGTTGAAAAAAAAGACGAATCACAAAAAGAAGTAAAAGCAAATGATCCCGTCTAACGGTGTAAATAATTGTTGACGAAATGGAAGAAAAATGCTCGATAATAAATAAATGCTTTCTAAGCGCATTCCAAGCGTGGCGTGCGTGTGACACACGTCGATCGTTCCGATGCATGCGGCTTTATTGGAATTTTATTTTGCAACATGGAACAGCGTTAGGCACCTACGCTCAATTTATAAACGATAAGTGTGTGTGAATAATTCAATGTATGTGATACGGGCGCACACATTGATAATCCCCCCCACTCGTTCGGCGGGTATGGAGGCTGCTGGTTGGAGACATGGAGACGCAAGCCTCCAAACCTACTCCAGAGACTCCAGCATCCTCTGTCGACGTCGATTAAAATTTTCCTTTCTCGCCATCTCTCTCCCACGCTCGACGGTCAAGCTCTTTCTCCCTTGCTCCATTCTAAATCGCGTAATACACGATTGTATTCGTGAGCCCCCTTACGAATTGCCACTCGCAACCATATTAGCAAGTACGCATTCTCAAGAGTACACTTTTTTTTTTTCGTTCATTTACAAGACACAATAAACGTTCGATTATCGCTCGGGATAAAGGAAGATAACACAGTAAGACGAAAATTGCAAAAACGTTGTGATGGATTATCGTAACAGATAGTTCCCCGGTGAAACGAACGATTCGGCGAAAGATGTACCAACCTCGCACGCCGTGAAATTCATCATCGTGCGCCCCATTACAATTAACGTGACGTTTTTCTCCTCGACTCTTCGCTCATTATTTGCTCACACAAAAGAAAACTCTCTCGCGAACTCCCGGGCATCGATGACTCGGTTACGACGACGGTTGTGATTATTGTTATCATTCTTTTTTCTAATTCCACAAATTCCATTCAATTTGCACATTTCAATCTCGTTCGATCGGGTTATCGCGCGGTGGTAAGGTACGACCGCTTGACGTTTGCGCGAAAATCGGGCATCGGATATGCTCGTGATTAACCAACAGTGTCGACTATACATTGTGATGAGTTAGTAAAAAGTGAATATCACAGGGACGGTTTATTGTTGAAAACCGATTCCTATCTCGTATAATCAATTGTCTCGCAATGGCAGCTACGTTCGATCAGTATGACAAGACAAGGTATGGTGCAAAAAAAAATTGTCATTGTCGCGCCGTGCGACAAGCTCGACGGTGCGGAAGCCTTAACATCTTTCTTTTGCAGCTGGTACTTCGGAGCTATGTCCCGTCAGGACGCCTCCGATTTGCTCATGGGCGAAAAGGAGGGAGGCGTGTTTCTCGTGCGCGACAGCACTTCCATACACGGAGATTTTGTTCTTTGCGTCAGAGAGGACAGCAAAGTTAGCCACTATATCATAAATAAAATTCAGCAGGGCGACCAAATACGCTATCGCATTGGCGATCAGATGTTTCCGGACATACCGAGCCTTCTCGCTTTTTACAAACTTCATTATCTGGACACCACGCCGCTGATAAGGCCAGCGCCCAAGAAGATACAAAAAGTCATCGCTAAGTACGACTTCGAGGGCAACGATCCCGACGACTTGCCGTTCAGAAAAGGTTCATCGTCGCTGGAATTCATGCGCGCCTCATTTGAGATTAGGTGAAACAATGTTTTTGCTCATGAGTTTTTTTTCTTTTTTTTAGGAGAAATATTGACGGTGATAACGAGGGACGAGGAGCAGTGGTGGACGGCGAGAAACAGCCTTGGTCAGCAAGGATTGGTGCCAGTTCCGTACGTCCAAAAATACGAAGATGACGGCCAATCGACGGAGAACAACGTGCGATTAGACGGCATCGGCGTTAGTTCCAGCTCGAACTCGAGTTCTGTACAATCGTCGTCGCAGATCGGTGGACAAGACGTGGCGCCGGCTGCTACGACGCGTCGTTCTAACATTCAACGAACGCTGCCCGCGTTCGCCAAGGTCAAACAGGCCAGAGTACCAAACGCCTACGACAAAACGGCGTTAAAACTCGAAGTCGGAGATATGATAAAGGTGACAAAGACTAATATTAATGGACAGTGGGAGGGTGAGCTGCACGGCAAAGTTGGACATTTTCCGTTTACCCACGTCGAGTTTGTCGACAACGAGACGGGGGAGGATCATCAAGAGATATGAAACACTCGCGCACAAATACAAAGACACGAAAAAAGAAAAAAGGAAAAAATACAACAAAAATATTTGAGATGTAATACACAGTTTTGTTTGTTTTTTTTTTCTTTTTTTTTTTTCATCGAGCAATGAACGTGTATTAATCGTCATCTTATGTTGCCCTTGGCAGCTGCATATACCAATACCAATAAAGTTTAATTCGATATGTTTATCAATGCGTATCCAATAAGAATTTTCGAGTTGCATGATTCTGATGTGCGGCTTAAAAAAATATATATATAATATGAATAAGATAAGAAATATTATGGTCGGCGGATGTCCGTATTATATTAAAAAATCGTGGATTTGTCATACTTGTAAGAGATGGAAGGAATTAGTACAGTCGGGCAGTCCACGTTAATAGCTTCGACCGAAGATACAGTAACTTTTCTCCGAATCATTCATTGGCGCCTTTTTTCTCTTTCTATTCATTTGTCTCAAACGCACACGAATAGAGCATTGATCGCGCGTTCGTAGTCGGTCTGAGGGCATTATTCGGCCCGGACTGTATCCACGAATTCAATTGACGCTCTTCTCACAAGCAAAGCTCAATTTACAAAACCAAAAGTCGTACTTCGCATTTCGTCAATGTTGCGTTCTTCTCGTGGATACTGTGGCAATTGTACCTTCTAGTCAGGCTGTCGGCCCACAATTATTATCTTGCAGGCTGTATCGACGGTAAATTATAAATCGTATCCTCTATCGCGACGATACAAGTGGCAACTACGAAGAAAAAGAAAACAGAAAATTGTATTGTACATCATGTAAATTTTTTAATTCAGTGTAATCCCCGTGAAACTTGATCAATTGCATTTTTTTCTCAAATAGATCGTTATTTTTTCAACTTCACATATGCGCGTATTGGCGAATGTTTTCTTGACCTCGAGAATTGTTTTACTTTTCGTCGAAGACTATCGAATAACTTTGAGGCAACAAATTTTTTACTCAAAGCCGGCACAGCGCGATTCGCGCGTTGGATACAAAAGTTGATTCGTTAGAAATTATTGTGGATCGCCGTTTCAGCCAATTGTCATCTCGAGGATAACCCGTCGGGTGGCTTTTTCGACCCTCAAAAGTACCTAATCCGAATATAAATTATTCATAAGCTTACGTTCGGAAAGTTAAAGACCCGGGCTGGGGTCGTTCAAGAACGTCCGAAGATTTGTCGTTTTCCCACCGGTCTCCCCGCACACCGGGGATTACGGGCATGATAGATGAAGAAAATTGAGTCCCCATTGAAATATCCTATTCAAGAAATTAATTGTTACGGCGTTATATATAGTTTTAACTATTCAACGGCACTCTTTGGCTGACTCGCAAAATTCTCCATGAGTTTAATCGAGCGTCAATGATATTCAAATCCGCGAGTTTCCGTGTCACGTCTTAATGCTGTCTCCTCCTTTCGATCCACCCCAATCTCCGCCCGCCGCGTTGTCCCTGACGATTCGCGAACGCGGCCAGCCCTCGAACTTTATCACTACCGAGTTCTAAAGATATCTATGAGCTCGCGGATATATAGACGTAAGTCATCGCTGATGTCTCGCTTTTGGCTGTTCGAACTCCGAATTCTCGCGTCTTCATCTGCCGATTAATCATCTCCACTTGCCGCTGTTCGTCGATATAGTAGGACTTTATTATCATTATTATTTGCTCCAAAGTCGCCGAACGCGCTCTTCTCATCTCGTGCCGATCGACGGATCGATAAAAGAACAGTCTGAACGAGAGAAATACAAAAATTGGGTTTCACTCGATTCAAGCGGTAGAAATTCATTATAAGGTAATGGTACTCCACTAACCGACGCTTCGACGTTTCGAGACTCGTTACGTGGAACGTCGTTTTACGAGGAAGAACCCGCCAGGCGCGTCGAGAGGTGGTTGTACTAAGTTCCCACACTACTTAATTAATCGTTCCACTAATTGAATTGCGTTGTTTAGCGAACCGCGGATTCCGAGGTTCGCGCGAGGAATCTCAGTCCCCTTTTACCGTTCCACAGGTTTACTGCACTACAGGACGATACTCCAACGATCCAACGTAGATACTTGTAAATACCGTTATGTACAATAGAGCTAAAGCACTCATTTTCGAATTTAACGAGCTGCATACAAAAAAAATTGTCGATAAAATCGATATAAATTTTTTTATGCACCGAACCCAGTATTCGCAATTTTATCGTCAAGGCTTAATTTTTCTCGAATCTTTAGAAACGTCGAGTCTTAAGAATTAGTTTAACACCGATTTGGGGTATTTGCAACAGCTCAATTGTTCACGTGACAACCCCGAACCGTTGAATCGTAAATTATTCCTTCATACCAGCTGCGTTTATTTCCCCGGAGATATTCCCCTTGGCTTTTGATATCCGACTAGTAGTCGCGACAGTCTCCGGGGGTAGATCAAAGAAAGTAGATGATTCTTATTTGTGACGGGTTCTAGTACCATGTAGCCGCGTGCTTTCGTTTTTTTTTTATTATTATTTTTTTTTACATCAACTACAGCCTCCCACTCTCTCAATGAATCTAAATGGATGTTGAGAGACCGGTGAAGGGCACAGAGCTTTTGGTTTATGTACTTTGGTATGCACACCTTTTTTCGCGACTCGTCTTCTTCACGGTCGTTTCTCGTTGTCGGTGATGTGATGTTTCGTGACGCATTCGTCGGTGCTTCTATGTAGATTTGCTGGGGATACAGCATGCTCGGTGTATACGCGCGCATTCCACTGTAACCCATCAATCCGTTCCGAATCCTTCGATCCTTTGATCCTGTTCTGATCTGCTTTACGCCTTTAAGAATGCACGTGGGATTTCAACAGTTCCGAGGAAATCGATTCGCCACTATTCCGTTCTCGGCGTATAAAAACGCGCATCCAGCAGCTGCACGTATATGCACACATTTTTTTCGTTTTTTAACATGAAGTGGTCTTCATTAATTTTGTAGATTTGTCTTTGCACAAGCGAACTTTACAGTATTGGCCGATCATCTCAAGTTTTATGTTAAATTCTGTTTTCAACTCAAGTATTGCAAAATTAATATCTTTGATGACACGATAGACAGAACGACGAGTTCTCATATGACGTGTTTTTAATATGGAATATGGAAGTGCGATTTCACACGGCAAACTTCATTTACTGGGCAGAATTACTATAAGCCTGTTCAAGGGCTTCCGCTTCACTGGTTCGAAACTGTGATGAAAATACGATGTCGCCGATGTATTATACGTATACATCGAGATCATAGAAGTATATCATTAATATTATGCTCTCGACAACGGAACAAGCTTTGGCACTATATAACCCCGCAAAACCAGCGGGTCTGCAGCTGATAAAACCTATACCTTTAAATATGCAGAATAGTAAATATTCCGGCGAGTCATATTACTCGGGCGGCGTTGTACAATTTGTCTTCATCGCAGTGCGAAACCTCGTGAATAATTTAGACGTTTGGCGAAAATTCTCGAGAATACAATTTTCTCCAACCGGATGTTCTAGAAACCGAATAAATTTTATTCGTCATCTATTAATGAATGTAACCATCGCGCGTTACGTTATCAAGTCGACTGTTCACGCATTCTATGAACATACGAATTTGCCGATAAAGGTTGCACGGTTAAAAATAATGTTTTAAAAACTTCGAAAAAGCAAATATTTCTTTCGAGACAAATATCAATTCATTTTCGTATTGGCCAAATTTTTTCTAAAAATTTTTTTCTTCATATCAATACTTTTCGTAAAATGTTTTCATATACAACGCTGGAGCTGCAAATTAGCAAATTAGTGTATACGATGATTTAAAAGCAATAAAAACTAATCATGGCGCTCGTAAAGTGTCTTGTATTACGTTGACAAAGGTCGAATTCTGTTGTTTCCGAAATTGGTGAAAGATAAAAGGATTGCTCAACTACCGGAGGCTGCGGGAGCGGTTAAGAGGCTGAACTCGCGACGTCGACTTTTAATCGATGAAGAACATCGACGATTCGATTTGCAGATAAAAATAGATTGCCGGGCTGGGTTGGAGAGTTACGAGTTCGATTTGATATCATTATATGAATAAGAGGAGTGCGCGCGACAGGAAGCGAAAGGTATCGGTATCGTATCTTGTAATTTTTTTTTCTATCTCTTCATCGTTGCCAATAACGGCCAGTGTAGATAAATCAGCGCACCGGACACGCGGACCGAGGAGTGAAAGAAATTTGAAGATCATTTTGTACACGCCCACGCGAATTGAGTTATCGAAAACGTGAAAGAAAAAAAAACCGTTCGATACGCTGAATATGGTAATAGCGGCGTACCAATTCGCATATTGCGGTAATCAATTAGCTTTTACAAAACCAACGCGGGATTATTTTCCGTGCGGCTGTATTTTTAGGGGTTTACGCTGTTTTTACGTATTTATAGTCAATATGCTGGAGTGAACGTCGGGTTATTGTAAATATGATGTAGGATTTTTCATCACTGGTATTGCTACGAAATCGGGATAAATATGCGCCAATGGCGGCTTATAAGCGGATAATGGAACCATCATTTTTTTTCCCGCTGTATGAAATTCACTTTCGTACCGTTGCTACGTTTACAGCCTGTTTGTTGCATCGTTTTTTTTCTTTACACGAATACAATATGAATTTTCGCAGGTCCGTTCGTATAGATCGAGAAAATTAAAAAAATAATTTGAAAGTAAGATCGAAATTGGCTCGCAAAGTAACGAGTGACATAGTACGATAACGTTAGGGGCGAGTAAAAAAAAAGGACGTAAAGTCAAATATTCCACAGTTCCCGCGAGAGGATAGACGGGATCTCGTGGCGTCTGGGCAATTCACTATGCGACGCAAAGTAGACCTGAAATGAATGTGATTTTCTCGTCTTGGACAGTGGCGCCGGGGATAGAGCTCGCTCTACGTGCTCGTAGCACAGAGAACGGAGATAGAGCGAGGGATGAAAGTAAAGCTAGCCGGTGCACTGGCGACCGAGGCACAGAGGTGCGAGAGCTCGTACAAGGGGTGAGAAAACCGAGCGAGGTGGGAGGAGAGAAAGCGTAGATAGGGTCTCGCGGGAATTTGCAGACATCGCGTTTTAATGAGGTGAGACGTCCTTGCGAGTTAAAGTACTATTCGAAAAAGGGATTTAAAGTTTAGCCGACTGTTTTCTCCCGAACCCTTCGATAGATGGAGGGGGAGGGGGGCGAAGAAAAGACGAAGGAGCGTAAATAATATGCTAATCCGAGCTGTCCTCACTTCGATTCTTTTTCCTGCTTTTCTTCGGACTTTCCATTTTCTTCACGTCTACTTCGATTCGCTCTCTCCTCCCGCACACTTACCCGGCTCACGATCTCTTCACGAACCTCGACGACTAATGCATGCTATTTTAAGATCAGAAAGAAACAAAACAATTCGTTGAGACGCGAAGAGCCGAGGCTTGTTCTCGCGTTGCATTCTTCGATCCGATCGTCTCAAAGCTGAGATATCCGGGATTTAATCCCTCGGCAACTTTGCGAAAGTGAAACACAAGGATAAGCGTGTAATTCGTCGGGTCTTACAACGAGTGGAAAAGAATTGCGCTAAGAGTACAGATGTTTTGCTAATTAAAAAAAAATATATATCTATATTTTTTCGACTGCTCACGGACTTTTGATACAATAACACATCGGCCGATCAAGTTTATCAGCGTGAAAAATCCGCAAATATCGTTGTCGCGGCGCTGATAAATCGATAGGCAGCAGACAGTGTGAACGATCTATATTGCTGGCGAATACGTAAAACCACTGAAATCCGAAACGAATGAAAAAAGAAGAACAAAAGTATCGGTTTCCTCGTTAACCGATATTTTCGGCACCGAACTTTAACGTTTGAACTTCGCTGATACGATAGTTCGGTTAGAAGCAGCTTGAAAAGTCATAGAAAGTATTTATCCCTCGTTATCCCAATACAGTATTGAATTATGCATTATCGCTTGAGCGTGACAATTGTACATAACCGAATTGCGGAAAGTGTCTCAGCAAATAAAACTTTTTTTTTTCTCGTACTCGAAAACGAGTATAAGATTCGTGGATCTTCCGCGCGCCCTTTATTTTTTTTTTTTCATTCGCTCCTCGCAAATCTGATTACTCGCGTACCGTCACTTGGGTCCTTTCGGTGTCTTTCCATCGTCGTCGGGTCAGTGGCAAGCCGCAGGATCTTAGGTACGACCCTATTTCTCGATATTCCGTCAGTCGGCTACCCTAGACGAGGAAGAGAAGAGGAATGGGCAAGGATAAAGATATAGACGAAGAGAATGAGCGAGAAAGGGTAGGTATATTCTTCGTGTCGTAGTATACGTATCGGTGAATCCATGGGGGCGAGGGGGTTATCTTCCCGCAAACTTTGCAGCAGTTGGCAACGCCCTCGTGAAAGGAGACAGAGGAGGAAAAAAAAACCCGTGCGAAGGAGCAAACGTGAGGCGAGGCGCAGAGAGACGGAGAGAGAGTGACGTTAAGATTGAGAAAATAGCGACGGGAAATATAGTAGTAGATAGAGGACGGCCAAATGGGACTGAGTAGAGTAGAGAGATCTGTGAGAGATGGATAGAGATCATCGTGGTAGAGTAAAGAGATGAAGACGAGAGTGAGTACAGCCACAAAGTTGGAGAAGGAAACTGGGGAAAAGAAAGACGAAAACGGTGTTTCGAAACCAACATATATGTACATAGATATACATGCATATAGCTAGATACCTATATAGGCTGTATAGGCATACATATTGTATAGAAGACCAAATCTGCCCGCAGCTCCAACGGATTGAAGACACGCGCCCTGCAGTATTTTCTTATGTAGGCCTATCCACAGTGTTCTTCGTCCGTTACCCGAAACGCGGCGGTGGATGCTGCACGAGCGAAGGGAAGGGGGCGCGTGAGGGAACGAGCCACAGCGAGTTGAACCGAAAGAGCACTGAGAGTTTCGGCAGGGAGGCGAGCGGAGTCTCGCTCTCGAGTCTTCGCCCCCTAAAATTTACGAGCATCGTCCTGATGGGGTTTTCTTGCTTTCCACCACCTAATATCTTTACAAGGCCTTGTGAATCTTTCGCGGGCTTCGTGTACGCCCCCTCAGCGTCGGAAAACTCACGTAGCTCACAACGGTGTTCGGATTCGCATATTTTGTCGTTTCGGCAGGGCAAAACGATGTACACGTAGATGACGGTATGTTCCAAAAAGTATACCGTCGTCGAGTCGTTGCACACTCGCGAGTTTGTATCCATTAAGTATATAATGATATTCTACAAACATATTTTTCGTTCACCCATCGAAATAACTATCCAATTTTTATAAATTGGCCTCGACGCAGTATATAAAGTGCGAAGAAACTTAAACGAAAATGTAAAGGAGATGGTTACAGCGATTTACATTGCAAATCCTGATAGACGTTTAATGCCTACATTGCAACCAATAAATTCAATTTGACTCGGGTGAATCTGTTTCGAACAAATAAATCATTTCTGTGCTGATAATATCGCATAGCTGTCCATAATTTACTCCGAGAAGCGACGCAGTACGAGCTATTGGCGAAAGTTGTTGGTAGAAAAGTTGAACGAACATCCAATGAGTACGGAGGTATTACGACTATATCGATGGTCTATAGGCAATTATTAGAAGTACATTATGTCGAACTGCAGCGAGTGAAGGATTTCTGTTGCGGCGAAGAAGATATATTTCAGGTGAGTGGAAACGAACGCATGTGTCTTCCGGATAGAAAGTTAATAGCATAAGATTCTCAAAGCATTCGAGTAGTCTCTTTTCGTGCGTTCTCTTCCACAATGCGGTACATTTTTATGCTACTAATATATGTATATATTTTATATATATACATGTATCTGCATAACACAGCGTTATGAAAATGCGGGTCGGTATCGCGAGACTTCCGGATTTGCGAGGGAATATCGCGGTAGGACAATATGCCCTTTGCACGCGTCCGTACCTTATACCGAGCGCTATCATCGCGAATGCTCTTTCTGCCTCGGCTCAGCTCAACTCCCGCTCGCTCCTTCTCGTTCTCTCTGGACCACAGATGCACGCGAGGGGCCGCGGGGAGAGAATAGGTTAGCTTCGTTCGTGCGCCAAACCGTCACACAAGTTCGCACGAGTGATAACGCGCGCGCATTGAAAATACTTCCCATGCCCCGTGCGCTTGCTTGCTCGCTCACGCGCTGATAAGCGTAACGACGCCGGGCGCGAACGTGATTCGGAAAATAATAGAGCTTGCGGCTGCTGCGGCGACGGCGAGGGGCTGTCCTCGCTCCCTCTCGACGCGTGGTGTAGTAGTCGAGGTTGGTAGCGAACAGACGGGGCCGGGAGCACGCATTGCACAGCCGACGAGCGACTAGACACTGTATGGTAACCGTCCCGCCCGAACTCCTCCACTGTCGCCTTTCTCGCTACTTCTTTTTATGTCTCTCGCACATTTGCCAAAGATTACGCGGATGAGCTACGGAACATCCACGGAATAGAATCTGTGTCAAGAGTGTGGCGTTTCGTCGATGAATTTTCATCGCACAAGTTTATTCTCTTCCCTAAGCCCGCTTATTCTCCGTCCCAAACGACGGAGGATCGAGGATTAAATGGACCGCTTTCAAGATAAATTCTTGAACCTCCAAATGCCGTGATATAGAATACAAGATTATTTTTTGATTTCTCTTATTACATTTTTCGAGCGGTCGCCCTCGAGGTACGATTCAGTTATATGCCGTGGGTCAGTACATCATGAACGTTATCGACAAGGTTTCACGAATGATCGAGGGCGAGGTCCGGAAGCACCTTCTTAATTAGATTTCGAAGCTTCTTCGCCGATAGGGTATACGTGTGTGCACAGAGAAGTATTAACGGACATTGGCCGAGTGGAAGCAACCATCGGATCGTCTATCGCGAAACACCCTTTCAATTTAGCTCGCGTAGTATCGAAAGCACAACAACAACAGGGAGGCTCGAACCTCGCGGAGACTGAGAGGAGGACCTCTTTATTTAGCCACCAAATTACGGCAAACAATTATCGACCTGATATCGCGACCAATCGAGTAATTATTATAAAAGCACTTTGGGCATATTGGGCCAAACGATCAATCACTGAGATACGATAACGAGTATGATAACACCGTCGCCTTGTAATCGTTACATTCGCCTAAAGGGTACTAATCGGAGATACTGTCTTTCGACCACGCCTAAAGCCGTGCTGCTGACAGAATACAAAAAATAAAAAAGGCGGATTTTACCGTAGATTAAGCGCGCAGATATCATGCCCGACGTTAATGACGACCTCGTCGCAATACAGACGAACAGAACGATCGTTAAGACGGAACGTAAACGCTCGAAATCGTCGAAAGTGCGGCGGCTTGACGAGATGATTCAACGCAAAACTTTATTGCCACTCCTTTTCTGCCTAGGAGCACCGTCGAGGGAAACGATGCAAGAAAAAAATCGAGAGTGCGGAGAGATGGCGAATAGATGAGTCTCGCTACTGACTCTACAGCATCCAATTCCCCAAGGTAATTTAACGAGAATTCGATTAAAATCGTGGATGAGATAGTCAACATCTCATTCGCATACACACGTAAAGAATTATTGCTAAGGGACTGCGCTCAACGCGCTGCCCTTACGTTATTTGCCCGTGTTAATATGTCTACTTTCGACATCTTCCAGCTTGCTTGCGGAATTCGGTTGATTAAAGTGAGATGCACAAGAGGAGTCCAATAGCATATTGAATATATTACTACGTTATGAGATCATGCATAAATACTAAAAATGTGTTATATTATCTGCTTGACTTTGAATAATGTGGAATATGAAGTTACGAATGATGTATTAATGATTTGTTTTTTTTTTCAAGGAATGAAGGTTGAGAAATTAAAGTTCAAAGTCAAAGTTGATCGAGACTTCGCCGATGCATCAGTGTCCCAACATTGACCAAGAGTCTTCGATGTCTCAAGTACCGTCTCGAATCCTTATTCAAACCGCGTCGTTTAATTGTCCTCGAAACTCTTTTCAATGAGAGAAATGGCTAGCCAGTGAGGATTTATCTACAGTACATACAACGAATAACAGAAGAACCGTCTCTACTGATTACAGTGCCATCGGCAAATATTTGCACGACTAACCGGTGCAGCTTTGCACAGAAGTACCACCCATACCCGAGAATCCCCATATCGGTTATGATATTTGTCTGGCTGCGTGCATGGGGAAAATGATCGAGTATAGATTCACAAACTATTGACCACACGGACACTTGTTTGCCGCAATCGATCTATCAACACAACCGGTCCAATAGTTCACACATTTTGTCGGAACGTGGGGATATCAGAGTTTCCAATCGACAGAAAAAAAAAATTATTTATGGCAATCACGGATGACCGACTTTGGGGAAAAACTGTTATCGGATTTGTGTTCAGCGAAGTAAATATATAGGGTATATGCAGTAAAAAAACGTTTTTGGACCTCTTGAATTTTTATCGACAAAATTAAAAATGTAGGATCCTTTTTTTCCATGTTTTTTTAATCTTCTAACACACGGCGTAAAAAAAAAAAATTAATTTGCTACTACGGCGAAAAAACTGACTCGTATTTATTAATTCGGCAGAACATGACAGATATTACGACTCATGGACACTCCATCGAGAAGCAACTCAAATTTTAATTTTCGCAAAACCAGTTATAAAAATTCAGTACTGCCAGTTTTTATCTTCGTTGTGCGACTACATGCGACATATCTTGTTCTCTGATCGCGAATCTGACGGACATTCGATGTATAATTTCATATTAAATACGGAAATATTCGGAAACGACAAAAGGTTTTTCCAGTCGATTAACATCGAGATTATAAAAAAATTGAGAACTACACAGCCAGCCACTTACATCAGGTGTAATTTGTTTTTGTTCGATCGTATGCAAAATATATTTTTCTTTGAAAGAGTTCTACGTGCGTTCGAACTCTTCGCATGTTGTCTCTGATACATGTCTTGCAGGTCACGTAGTACAGTTCTATTTATAAACAAGGGATATATATAGGTTTTTATCGACAATCAGATATCGGCAGAGATTCAATTTTCCGTCGGGATCGTGACCATCGACTATATATTTAAGGTGCACAATACGTACATACTGTTAGAACAGATGTAGGTGTATACGTCGACTGTGGGAGGCCTCGTGTCGATAATAATAATTTGTTCGATTCCGATATCGGATAAAAAGTGGAAAGCCTGTCGTCGTGTAGATCAGCGGGTATATTGTATTACCTCCACGACGACTCACTTTACTTATTCGCTATAATTCTCTCCGCGAGCTCGTTGAGATAAGACGCCGCCCTCGTTTACTCACTTTTTCATTCGCCCCCTTTAGGCTTCATCCCCGATCCTTTCCATACAATCTCTCCCTATCTCTCACCTTCGTCTCAATCACTTTTTCATCTTGTCTCGTTTTCTTGCTGAGAGATGTCCACTTGGGCAATATTTGCCCTCGCGATCACATTCCGTTTGGGACTATAATCGTGGAAAGTCATCGAGGCAAGGGGTATCGTAGAATCACGATGAAAATAGAACGTGGAGTGCCCGCGGGCTTGAAGGACGTACGAATCTATATTTTCTAGCGCAAATGCACACCCTTTGAGAGATTCCGTATTTCTCGGAGTTTCCATCTTCTTATTTCGCGCCCGTTCCGCGCACTCAAAAGGTTCCTGAGGAAACTTTCAGTCGCCTTCTTGCATGTTTTATTTGACACTCTTTTTCCTATCTAGTTCGCTTTTATTCATATCGTTTCATTTGTACACGCGTACCCTTTAGTTATTCTTCGTTTGCGCTTTGAACGGTGACAATCGGATGGGTCATGTGTCCTTGAACAAAGTGCACTATGCGCGACAACTGCTGACATCACATGAGAACACTATACCTAAACGAGCGTTCAGTCTTTTGATATTATGAAAATAGTTTCTATTTATTTGTCACGTATTATAGTTTATTTTCCGATCGTCTCCAAAGGAAAATTTTTAATAGCTTAATACGAGAGCAAAGTACGAACGAGAGTAAAGGCTTATTTCTCGGAATATTAGAGGTTTTTTTCTCATCTTCCGAGCTTTGTCTAGTTGGCCGAGATAAATATGCGTTGCCGGAGACACTCAACGAACGCTGATGAAATTACCCGTTGATTAGAGCACTCGTCGTTGTAGCGTGGCAAATGTTATCTCTTTAATTTCCTCCCGCAAATCCTCCAACGAAATCCTCTACACTTCACGCTCGCGGATTACTTTAATTCCATGCACTGCTTCCTTGTAAACAGTTGTAAAAACGGCAAACTCGAAATGAAGCTTACTTTATCGCTTTATTTTATGCAACTGTCATACTCTTCATAGTGAGATGACGCCAGTTCCTATCGGTCTGTCGCCGATTCTTCTTTATTTCTGTAGAAATATTGATGTTTCGGAGTGAAAATCGATCACGAAATGTATTATATATAATGTTATATATTTATATATAATTAAAAAAATTAACGACTGAGTGCATTCGAGAAGTTCAACTGCTTCTTTCGCCGAACGAATCATAAATCGATAAAATTTTACCCGAATTATGGTCGACGTCCAATTTGATACTCAAGTGAATAAGTAATGAGTCGGAGTTCTCGGCTAATCAATTTCACGATAGATTTCACAGTGATACAATAAAACCGTGGGCAATCAATGCGACTTAGATTAACGATCTGTTCGAATGAAAATACAGTCGTCAAGGAGGATTAGACTCCTCGGAGCGATGGGCTGACGCGGATGGGGATTTGAGGTGAGATTTTGCGGCAGCGGCATATACGCTCACGCTGAGCGTAATTAATTCTCCTCGAATCGTCGTCAACGAACATCGAGGCTGCGTAATTTGAAATGTTTTTTTTAGTTTTTTAATTTCTTAATTTATTTATTTTACCTCGGATGCGAAAACTCTCATCAGTCAAGCCAGTCAGTCATTTTGACGAAATACCCGTTAGCACAGCATTAGCGGAGTTGCGAGAGCGGGTTTCGTGAATTTTGCGCCACCCGCGCGAGCGAGCTCTTTGGAGAAATTTGTGTTACGCATCATTTCCGACGCCGCGACAGGAAGAGGGGCTCCCGCCTCTGTGTGCGCGTCTTGTGTGTACGTTAATGTATACATACATACATACAATAATACGTAATGTGTGTGTGTATACATGAGGGTGCGACTCGTTGGCATCTGGTGGCATTAAACTCTCAACGAGGGTCTCCCGAGAGCTAGCGAGATTCTCAATTGGCTGTTACTGGCTACTGCCTCGACATAGGCTTCGAGACGAGTTTCTCATGCGTTATCGTCGTGTATAAGCATTCACGGGGCGCGACGGGGCGAACGATGGAGGTAACGGATCGTCAGGATGTAAGGA
Organism: Ischnus inquisitorius; assembly: GCA_963924025.1. Lineage (NCBI taxonomy): Eukaryota > Metazoa > Arthropoda > Insecta > Hymenoptera > Ichneumonidae > Ischnus > Ischnus inquisitorius. The sequence goes on from OZ001244.1 coordinate 7,871,651, forward strand.
AGTTCAAAGTATTTAAAAAAGTATTAAACCATCATTAAAAAAAAAAAAAGAAAAATCAACTATCGGCGACGCAGTTGGAATTTGGTTGAATTACAAATGTAAGGAAAAAAAAGTAATTAATCATAGCTAAGATTTTTTATTCAGTCTTTTCACTTTCGCTGATACGATGAAAATTTTTATGTGTTTTTCGCAAAGTACACGAAGTTTCGCGACTTTCTATCGAAATATCCCGTTATTCCAAAGTTCCTCTCATGGCTTTTGCCGCCCATCTCGTGCTTTGGGTAACATTAGTACCAAGAGCCCGAGAGTGTTACGGATATGACAATATCGATTCGCGATAGGAAAATTCAGCGAGGGTTTGGACAGTTTGTTTCATTGCGCATGCAGTTAAAGGCGCACGTGGAACGGGTAGTTGGAACATCACAGAAGTCGATACTATTCGATTGCAATCAGGGATGTTACATGATAATATTGCTACGACGGCACGTCTCTGCCGCCGTGTTGCTATGCGTTCGTAATTTTGGCATTATCTGGTTGTACAGAATAGAAGATGCAATAATTGGCGTTGAGTATACGTGTAACTGTTGCAAAAGAACGAAAAATCAATACTTTCTATATGAAAAAAAGACACTTTAGGATTCTGATATGACTTTTGAAACGAAAAGAATATTCTATTTTCATTATATAAATAACTAAACCGAACGGGCGACCGGAGTAACAGCCAGCCGACCTGATCACGAACTTTTAGCTTTCCGACGCAATCGCGAATATTATTTTTCCTGATACCCGCACACTTCTCGGGGCATTATTTAAAATGGAATTACTTTTCTCATTATGGCGCATCCAAGGAGAAAATCTTTTCTCTATTCCGATCTTACTTTTATAATTTACGCCGAGAGGGGGAGAAGAGAGAGAATAAAGTGAGGTAATCTTTGACAGTTGGAGCCGTCGGACTGCCGCGGCCTCGGAAGAGATGTGTTTCTCTCGTATTTTTAGTATCCATCCTACGAATGTGTATAGATATATATACAATTCTTTTGGTGAGACGTAAAAAATAGAAAACTTTTTTGTAATTTTAAAAAATAATATTTTCCTTGACATATTCACATTCGGTCTGATTGTAATTTTATCATCGTACTTTAATTAATTGACGACTAACCGTAGAAGAACATTTTTTATCGATTCTGTTTTCAAGACGCTCACCGCCGGTCTTCATACAACGTTAACGTTGCTGAACTTATTATATTATTATTATTAGTATTATTATATTATATGCACAAGGTTGCAGGGTGTCTGTGTGTGTGTACAGGATGAGAATCTCGGTAAAAACTTTTTACCTCTAATACAGTCGCGCGATAAGAATTTAATAAGCGTGTACCGACGGGAGTAAAGTTTCGCGGTATACCGCAGCGTGCAGCCATTGGGTGCTTCGTCGGCCGTTCGAGTCGCGGAGGGCGAGTAACAGCAGCGGCGAGAGAGTGGAATAAGAAAGAAGAAGAGGAGCAAAGGCAGAGAAGCAGCCGCTCATCGCCGGATGGATATCTGGTCGGTCGAGACGTGCCATCTTTTTCTTGCTGCCGAAAAGCTCGGTGAATAATTAAATTTCATCGTTAATCCTATATAATACCAAGCGTCCTTGATGAGCTTATCGCCAGTGATCCGCGTTCAACAGGGGACGAGGAGGGAAGGGCACCGAGAGCTTGCTACTCTACCGAAGCAAAGGCATTTGTCCATCCTTTGCTTCGGCTTCGATGGGGGCAAAAAAATTATCAAAGCGAATGAGAGAAAGAGTCGGATGAAGAAAAGTAGATGGATGGCGAGAATAAGGAAGAGAGGAAATTTCCCGATCCGATACAGTTTGAATGAAAACAAGATCTCGTAAAGCGATCGTATAAATCCACATTTTACACAGAGTGCCCTATTCAGAAATTTAAGAGCGTGCCGCGTGCACACGAGATTTGCGAATTTATAGACCTCGGCTTCTTCTATTCCATATATAATAGTCTCTCGACAAAAGGAAAAAAAAAAAAAACAAAGGAAATTAATGAGATCTGTTCTTTGATGAAGTGCCTTTTGCTGCATGAAGTATTCACATATCGGGTTGAAATTTCGATACGAAACATTTCATGATAACTAACATTCGATTAACGTAAGTCTATACACATATGTTTCATATACTGGTTTTATACACCTCGACGAGTTACTAAAATTAATCTCAAGCGTCGTAATTAAAGAATTCGCGAAAATATTTCATTATTCATGCTTCCAGCAACGTGTTTAAATGTATGATAATAATAATTAAAAATTTTCGACGATTTTACAAAGCAAGAATGCATTGTAGTCGTTCTTCGTCGACAAGTACGCCCGAGTCAAAGTCATACGGACGAACAATTGCTTTGGTGTATATCACGACCCATTGTTTTCATTATCCTTTTGCGCGAGAGGTTTGCAAGTTTCAACGTCGTAATCGCGATAGTACCAAAGGAGAGAATTGGGTCGGGGGCGCACAACTGTATGGGCACTCCTTTAAAGCAGTGATATTGTTGTAGAACAATTGTGAAGCAAGGGTAACTGTGAAGTGTTGGGATGTTATGAGCATTGAGCAAAATGGGAAACGTTCGGGAGACGCGTAGGGCTATACGTTTAAGATAACTCGGCACTCTCACGGCATCTCATCGAACTCCCATAATCGCGATAGGGAGTCTTTGCGACAACTCCACGATATGCCTACATACAGTCTCGTACGAACTCAAATAAGCTTTTGTACAATGTTGCTTCCACGTATGCTACTTACGTCCACGAGTTATAACCGTTGTATCCGCTGACGTCACAGAACGATGTAACGTCTAGACGTATTGAAACGTCTACGAACGTCCGATGGGAATCTTCCAGTCTCGACGATTTCAAGTTAGCAAGTAATCGATAATGAGCGAGAAAAAATTCAAGTTTCAAATGTCGAAGGTACGTTACCTATTCTAGACACGAACCTATGGATTTCTGAATCGAAAATGAACTTTAGCACCAAATTTATCGGAAAACCTTCTTATCGCTAAAAACGGATCGAATTGTGATCTCTTCGGTAGATTACAATTAGAAATTATAATGTCATAGAGGAGATTAATTTTAGGGTTTTCCAAATAATCGGACTAAGTACATAGCCGTTTGGGCGTTCATTAATAATATCGGATATCCAATTACACGTTTCTCGTGTAAATGCGCACGGACGCAAGACGATCCCGATATTCTTTAAAATACTGCAGTTCAACGAAGTAAAGCATCGCTCTATAGGGTGGCAATGTTGAAAATAAGGCGTGCACCGTATTTATAAGAACTGTGTACGGTACTGTATGAAAATATTGTGCTATCAAATATAGTATTCAATATACACTTGGTGAACTGGTCAGATAACTAATGCAATACTATGCAGTCAGATAAAATAGTTCGATCAACAAATTATTTGCCAATGTTACGTATTGACGTAACATTAATAAAGGCTCTTTGCGAATTGGCGTATAGAATATCGATCGTCACGACAAAAGTGTCTAGACAAGGCTTTCTTGACGAGGAGACGTGTGACATTGAGTAATCGGGTTATTTAAAGTTTTTCATTATCAATAATATCCGTCCCAATCCTGAATGCGCGCACTATTCTAACCTAAACTAAACTAAACCATAAATAGGCACATTCGATTGTACTTGAATAACATATTTACGTATGAATTCAGTACACCTTTTATACTATGTAAATCGTGCGAAAGTTCGTAGCCGTCGATAGCCTAGTGGTGGTGTATTAGGTAGTTGTTTAGTTTAGATAGATAGGGATTTAGGTTCGAACCCCGTATTAGTTCTGAATTTTCGTTGAACCGACCACACCGTAAATCTAACAGGATCATTGCGAACGTTAACCAAACCTACCGCATCAGAGTATAATAATAGTTATATATGAATCATCTGAGTTGCCGTTCGATGAATGGCTACATCGTAACATTACCGTTTTCCGTACGTGGTATTTACGTTGGTAGATCAAGGATAGCGGTAGCGTCTTACCGCACTACTCTACGGAAGTGTAGCAGAAAATGTAATATTTGCAGTGCCGTCTTCATAAGGGCCGCGATAAGGTGCTCCAATGCATTAAACGATGGGTAACCGACCAATTTTTACGGTTTTCTTTTTTCCTCGGGCGGGTTTAAATGGCGTTAATTTGGAGTAAAAATCGCGAACAACCGGGCTGTCGAGAGATTTCGGGGTAAAATAGAACACAGATAATAGTCAGCCGATTATGTATGTGCTTTCTACGATAGGGGAGAGCGGGGAAATTTGGAACCACGCTTTAAAAAATAATTGAAGATTTCACATGTTGAGTATGACCGTCAAAGGAATTACCGTATACCGAAATTTTTTTTCGGAAAATGAGCTATAAATTAGCCAGGCACGCATAAGTTGCAAAAATGATTTTATTCGATCCTACAATGTTTTTGAATGATTTTCTCGACATTGTAACATTGATTGAGGAAACGAACCGTTTAAGTTTCATAACTACTCAGGTAGTAATCGCACCTGACATCGTTTTAGTTGGTACCCGATTGGTAATGGAAAACCCGCCGTCTGCCGTTTGAGCAACAAAGATTTGTTCCTTCTATCAATCAATTTCCTAGTCTAAACTGTGTTCTTGAAGTTGATCTTTGCGTGTACTTTTCGATACTTTTCAGAACCCAACCATTGTTTTTTCGTGATGTACAAACTTTAATTCCTTAAAACTTCGATATTTTTTGTATCATGATTTCGACTGATCCCAAGTCACCTTTATTCTATTGCGGATGCTGTGGAAAAGAGGAAATGTACGCAAGACGCCATCCATCCTGTAGGTTAATGGAGTCTTTGATATGTTCTACACAGTATATCTGAGAGAATGGTTCTTTCGTTTATTTGTTCGATCTAGTAACGTACAGAGACTCACACAAGACACTATCGGCTACTACCTACCCGAGACGAGCACGGTGAGCAAAAGGAATGAATAGAGAAACCAAAACGTAGGTACGGGGCAGAGATGCGAAACTGGTCCCTCTTTCCTTCCGGATGAACGGCGCGCTGGTACCAGGTCAGGGATCGAGACCGTTTGACCCAAGAGATAAGGGTAATGTTTCTCCTAATTTTTTCCAAACTTCTTCCACCCTTTTCTTCGTTCCTCGATGCTTTCTTGTCCTTCTTGCTGGCGTCGCGGTGCGGGGGACTTCCTCCTCTATAGTATATGCGGTGTGAAGATAACAGAAGCCCGGAAACTCGGGCGGTGTTCGCTCCCAGCCTGGCGGCGGGAAACCACGGTGACTACAGTGCATCGCACCGTGAAACGTGCGATCGTTCTACAGAAATGACGTACGCGTCTGACCGCATCTCGGTCCACCATGCCTCTTATGGATTGTTGTATATAACTGTATGTATAAGGTCTACCATATACGGTGCTTACTGTCGTTATATACGTAAGATTGCGCGAAGGAAGGGAAACGGAGTTTTCTGTACGAGAATAGTAGTAAGACGCCGAAAGAGAAAAGAGATATGTACGTATAGACTGTAGAACCAGGAGGCATCGACGTGATCACTGTGCACCGGCTCATGTTACTATAGCGCCAGTTATAGTACGTATAATATAGCTCCGTCTGTAAGTCTCTCTCGTCCCTCCCATTCAACCCTCGTCTTCCACTCTTTCCCGTATCCTCGGCCTGTGTGTGTCGCTTTATACCCAAGAGTATGTGGCTTTATGTTTGTCTGTACATTCGTGTGTGTGCGTTCGTGTGCGGCCTCGCGCGCTCGTCCGTCGACTCAATGTTCCGGAGGAAATCGCTGACTTATGGCTTCGCGGTCGAGTCATAGGTACCTCGACGTTTTTCCAGTTTTTTTTTCCCTCCGCTTCCTTCCCCGTCTCGCACCTCTTTCCTATCCCCACAACCGCACTACGTCTCTTTCTTTTTCTGCTTTTTTTTCACTTTTTTTTTTTCATAACCCACAGTCGACCCCCGACTGCGGAGACTCTTTTACATTGTACCCAGATTTCAGCGATTAATTTTCCCCCCATTGTGTCGCGTTGCGGCCTCGTCCTCCCGGGCCCTGGGCTTACTCGCTCTCTCCGTCTCTCTGCCATGCCCAACGACCCCTCGTCCTCGACAATTCTTTCTCGCTCATTCGCGTTCTGCCGAACCCCCTTGGGTGGGCTGCCTTGCTCGCTCGCTTGACTCTCGCACTTTCGGGCTTCTTTGTCGCTCATACCGCGCATATCCAGCGTTGCTTTTCCATCGGGCATCACCCTCCTCCAGCTACCCCCTCTCGCATCCCTTCTTCTCAATCCCTCGCTCTCGACTCTCGCAACTGATTCCACCGTTTTTTTTTTCTCTATCCCCGGTACCCGCGCTGGTTGCGGTAGCATATCGGTCGTGCCGGATCGCAGGAAATATCGCGCGCGCCACTCTGCACACTCCGCATTTTTCTCATTGTCAAACACTAAGCGAGAGAACGAGACAGAGACAAGATCTATCTATGAATGGTTGGGTATTAAAACTATCCGGTCTAATGGAATACCTGTCCTCTGTATGGAGTGAACGCTGTAGGTTTACTCGCTGCTTTAAATCCGGCGAGATGGATGAAAAAAAAGAAAGATAAAAAAAAATTGACGCGTCACCTGCGTACCTTACCCTTTCTCGAACGGCTATTATTATACTTCACGAGTCTGTTGATTCGTTCTAATCGCTCGGAATATTGAGGGGAGGTTTTTTTCTTCATTGTTTACGAGATCCGCGCCCGGATATGCCGCGAATGAATTGGGTGTTAAGACTTTGATACTCAACAGAGATGTAGCCACTTAATCTCTCGATAAGGCGCCACCGAGATGAACCACCAGGATAACTCAATCCTGAGTGGAGAATTTGCTCGATACATTTTTTTTCTTATTATTAATTCGTGTCAACACAAACTGGACGATGAACAATAAAAAAGTGATAAATTAAAGAATGTGATGGAATTGCGTTAGGAGTGATCAACGAGGTCGAGATTATTGTAGTGTTTGTTTTTTCAATTAAGCTATATTCCGCCTTGAATTGTTGAAGCTCTCGTCGTTGCATACCCGGTGAAAGTTGTCTTTCAGTTCGCGTCATTTGTGCGAAAAGAACAATGAATAAAGCCTCGGAGTTCTAGTTTTTTCTCTCTTGAATGTAAACGATGGGAACCGTTTGTGTGTGTGTTTTTTTTTTTTTTCTAGAAGACTTCTTCACCGGCCACGGTTTTATATGCAACGATTATACCGTAGCGATCCATGTATTTATCCTCGTTGTAGAGATATTTCGTTCAACATTCTCCCTTTCACTCTAATACGAGCATGCTTCGAATTCTCTTCGGTTTTTTTCTTCTTATTTTTTTTTTTGTTTACATTATTTCTCGCGAAAGAGATATTGTTTTGAGTTCGGGAACGCGGGCGATTAAGAAAGAAGGGAAGTTGCCTCGGGCAGTAATATACCCTTTCTACGATATATACCTTCGCTTTAACCGTTTTCAAAAGAACTTCTACGTTTTTCGTCGTAGATCGCGCTCACGGCTCGTATTGTTCTCTCTTTTTCAATACACTATACGCTATATCCTTTGCCCCGTGTCTATTTCTCGCCTCACGGAGTAACGACGATGATATTAGTACGGGACATCCATTGAATGAGACAAACAAAAGGTAACGTGAACCGAATAGAAAATATCAGCCGGATATATTGTTTTTAATTGCTTATTTTTTCGATTGCCGCGAGTGAATTCAATCGTCTTTTATTGAAGATCGCGAACCCACGATGGATCGCGCTTCATCATCACGCCTGCCTGTAGATCTAAGCGTCAAAACAGTTATAAAATCACCGGTGAGCATTCGAGACCTTTCGGCTTAAACATTTCGATGAACAAAATACAAACTTCGCGTAGAATCTCCGATTGATAAGCGCTTAATTTGCAGAAAGTTTTTAATAGTGTCCGATATAGTTGGGGATCGCGAATAAAAGAATTCCACTTTACTTCGCGCGACTCCATTGATAACTTTTTTGAGTTTGATTGTATATTCCATCCTTACGAATTTTCTTTAATGTAGTTCGGAGCTAATGATAAGTATAATTTTATTTATAGTTTTCTCGTTTCTTCATTGTCATTCTTTCCTGCCGAAGCTTCTCAGCCGGTTGTTGATAAAAGGTTCCACGTTTCTAATCACAAAGAACATATTGTTTTTCCCCCTCGTTTTCGCACGAATAAAACGACCGCAAAACAGTTCGCTTAACTCCAATTTTCCGACGCATTGATTTCATTTTTTTCGGCAAGAATTTGTTCGCGCAACTATCATGAATTTCAATCACAGAAATTGCGGTATATTCCATCCAATAGCGGTGAAACTGCGCGTGTATAATTGAGCGAATCGTGCGAATAACTTGCAAGTTGCTTGCGCTCCAAGAAAATCAAGAGTATCGAGTGGTCCGCTTTGACTAACCGTGCAATTGGAACCCTCTGTGTGCACAAGTCTTACCGCAGAGAGGCCTTACGTCGTATAAGTAATTACGAAACTCCGTTCCGGTGTATAACCGGGACATTCAATATTCCATCCTGTGTCATATACCCCAAGCCTCTATTTCTACATATCTCGGTTTTCCGCCCTCAAGAACCCGGTGTAACCCTATAAAATGCAAAGGTTTCCTTCGAGATTGAAATCGTAATGGTGCGGTCTTACCTCGAGGCTAGTCATCGCGACCGCGGGTATCGGTCTTCGTATATAATATTGCATATAAAGATTGTACGTATCCGTGATTCGCGTTATAGAGGCCACAGGGTGCAAAAGCTGTGGTGAACTTTACAGTTAGTATATGGTACAAGGGCATCGGAGCTCTCGCATCAGCTACTACGCGCGACCCGCAGAGACGGAGAGATAGCGACCGGTAGCGCGCATCGGTATAGAACGGCACTCGACACTCGGCTGCCGTAGGTACGTCGACGTTCGCTCTCGAGGCGAGCAGACGCGAGGTAGAGCGAGTAGGTACAGCCAGCTTGAACATAACTTTGGCCACTGTGCGTTTAGTCGTAAACTACCGTCGCACATGTATGTACGTACCGGGCCGTACGTAGGCTGTGGCAATTGTGTCATCCCCTTCGCGTATACGGCAGCAGCAGGACCAACCTCCGGTGTGTATATCGACTGCCTAAAATAACAAAGGCGTATCTTCCATGTTTGCAAATCCAGCGACTATACGCGCATCTGAATTTAGAGACGCGATGTATGACGGTATTCTCCCATTAATACGTCGGGCCAAATTAATGGCGAGAGTATTTAAAATGCCAAGGGAAAGCAACCCAATGCATCGGTGTCGGGTTTGGATGGTCCCATACAAGACTATCTCAATCTCTTCATCGCAGTCGCAGACGATGATTAGCTGCGGTACGAACCACTCGTGTGTTCCGATCGTCAGCCTTTCAGGCGTATCTTTGAATAGAGTTCAGATACATTTCCCTTTGGTGACATAGTGCTGGAATTTTTATCGGAAAACTACCAAAGGGAGCGGCGAATTTATTAGAGATGGGACGATTTTCTTTTCGCGGAGATAGTTATTATGAATATTACCCGTATTGGGATGAATTAATTACACACGCCTGTATTGCTCGCGGCAAACTTTCGCTTTAATTAGAAAAATATGAACGCGAGGTCTACGACCTTTGAATAATTAGCATCATCGGGTCGTGCGAGGATAAGCGAGCGGATCACGATGTAACGAAGATATCCGATAGATTGACGCATCGTTATTAGAGATTTCCGAAGTGCTTCACCGGAGGTCAAACGACGATCTTTGCTAGTGACCGATGTCTATATTGCTTCAAAGATCCATCAGCGAGTGAAATAATTCCCCTGGGCGGATGGTGAGACGAAGCGTGAGAGAGGAAACTCCGGCGAACCAGGCAAGAAATGAACCTGAGTATCTCGGGTAGTAAATAGTCGATAAATGTTCCAAATCTGGCTCGTAAATTGAGATTCACATGCTTGAGTCACTTACATGAGTTAGTCGCATTATCTACTTGTCACGGTACAATAAGAGAATAAGAGTATAAGAGTCTGCTCATAGCACTCTTTTTAATTTGTTAATTTTTTTCTGGTTTCATAAATAAATAAGAATATTGAGAAAACTTTGAAATTCTTGATTGACACTTTATAAGATAATAACATCAGAGAATTCTTATAAAATATCAAAACTCCCGAAACGATATGAAAGTTTAATTCTGTTTTTTCGTGATTACGAAATAATGAGTTATAACGAGCAGCTGGAAGGGTTTTAAATTACTATCGTCTCGTTCGTTCCGCCTGCTGAGTATCAGCGGAATGCGAGAAGCTGCGAAGTTCTCCCCTTTTTTCACCCGGAAGTAAGCGAGTGAGAGAAGAAAGGCCGGAGTGGACAAGGGATAAAAAGAAGAGGTACGAATGAAATCGAGACCACACTTCGTATTACACCTTGCTTATGTATAATAAGCTCGAGAAGCGAGATGAGAGCGGAAAAAGAACCAGAGAAAACCGGTGGACTGAGAGAGAAAGATAGAGGAGCACGGTACCAGAGAATGGAAGAGACTTAAAAATTCGCGGGCGAAAATAATATTTCGATGATATGCCGAAGAGAGCGTCACAGCTGGGCCGCACGAGCAAAGGTCCCGTGTCCCGCGTCATACAAGATTGTTAAAGCTCTACGTGAACTTTTCGTTCCTCGTCTCTATCTCTCGCTCATTTTTTTTCGTATATCTTTCCTCTTTCGGTACTTGCTACTCCTTTTGGTGGATGGCGAAAGAGTGGGTGCAGCTACGGGTTAGCAAGGGGGTATCGGCCGGGGGGTTAGGGGAGATCGGGATAGACGTTGCGCGCGAGTTGGTACTGCAGGACTCGGATGAGGGTGGTAGTAGGAGAGGGGGCGGCTAGTAGTGAAACAGCTGGCACACACTGGCGACAGCCCGCCCGTCACTAACTCAACCTGGATACACACGCGCCATGTGCGCCAGATACAAACTTCATTGATGTTGGGTGAAAAGAACGAAGCGGGACTTCACCTCTCCCTCCCACTTCCCTCTTTTTCCACAAAATACCCGTTTTTCCTTCAACCTATTCTTTCGCATATATATCTATAAAATTCTTCCTTTGCATTGACTTCCGAAGCTTTTATCACTTTTTCCAATGTGTGTCATCACTTCGATGGGGGCCACATTCTCGTTACGAAGAAATCACGAGCGTGTGGCTTTTGCCGTTCGACAATTAACGTCACACGTATCCCGGCGTTATTACGGCGATTCTCGATGAAGAAAATCGTGTTCTGGGATTTGACCTACTTTATTAACAATACGTATTTTTACGACCAAGGCGATGAAACAGATACGCTATGCGAGCGAGGTGTCCGTTAAGACATCATGCTGATATAGTTAACGTTATTAAATATACGTGCTGCCAAGATTGAGATTGAAACGACGAGTCTTCGAGAAGTCACGATTTTGTCGAAATAGCTTCACCAGACTCCGATGTGATGTTCTAGACTGAAATAATTGATTTTGAATGAACGAAGCGCGACGACGATCGCGCAAGTTTTGCCTGTATTTATCTCGGATCGTACATAATGTTTACATAGCGTGTTGACTACATATATATAGAAACGTGACACAGGATGTCAGGGCAAAAGTCCAGCAAGTCACCGGAAAGAAAAAAAAATAGAGTAGAAATCGTAGAGGTCCCATCGCAGAGTATATAGCAATTTTTCATCTTCTCCGAAAACTCTCGTAGGGTTTGCCCTTCGGTTCGGTGATATAAAGCGAGGCCGGACTGACAAAGAACGAGGCAAGAGGGGGACAAGGTACAGAATCAACGCGGAGAACGGCACGTTCTGTCGAGTCTTTCTAACATTTCGCTCGTTGCGACACTCGGACCCGTTCTTTTGGCATTCCGCTTTTCCGAACGTGGTATAAAAATAACAAGATTCTCCGATTCGAGCCGGGAACCGTAATGTTGCAAAATGACACGCAAAGTTTGGGATGAATTTCTTTTCGAGACATCGCAAAGGAAATGCATCCATCGTGTCCGCCTTTAAATTTTCTCGACCATTACGTCGCCTGTACTCCACGAGTTGAGTCTCAACATTCGCAATAGATATTTCTATTGGAATTTCAGCTTTACGCGATAATGAAGCTTTTGCATATTTTTTTCCCCCCCATTTCCATCTACCCAATTAAAACTCGATTTTTCATCCATGAATATATCGAAGAGATGCCATTTCATCGCTCGCAATCTTGTTCGATTGAGAGAACAGTTTCTCGATACTTAAGAAAAGAACTAGAAAGTATTTTCTCTTTTTTTTCTCTCTTAACGAGAAAAGATTCTGCGTTCCTTTGCAGGACGTTCCTTCTGACGAGTGGCGGGCCGGCACACAGCGCAGGTAGTATAGTCTCGCTAAGAGCATATTATACCTTCAAACAGAGGAGCTATAAGAAGTTCATAGAAAAATCGAAGAAAGCGCATTTTTCGATCGACGGATGCAATGATTCGTTCAAAGTGAGCCAAAGGCGTCGTTCACGCCGGAAAAGTAGCTGGCACACGTGGCGCTCGCGTGAACCTTTATAGTTTATAGCTATTATTACTATCGCGTGAGCGCAATCGGTGATTCAGAAAGGAGAGACAGAAGGGGGCGACGGAGCCGAGTACCAGCGAGGGCGGGGGCGGGCGGAAAACTACTAACCGTGGGGTGCGGGGGTCCACTGCGAGAGTCAAGACGGTAGTAGTTTCGTTCCAGAATCGAGTTGTCGTTTCGTCGTCGTTGGCCGGATACGAGAGTGTATACTCTTCTATTACGTTTCAACGATCCTAGCCTTGGTATGGATGTTGTATACGTTTAGTATGGTACACAAGTACAGTATAGCCTAAAGCATCTCCCCTTGCGCATCTACGAGGGTATCTCAACATCGATATACCTGTATTGAATTTATCGTAACCCAATTTCATGCTTTGGAAAATGCGAGTCAGCATTATTCGTGCAGTATCTACACCCGGTATGCGGCAGGACAAAAAAAGAACATAGAAAAATTGACCGATTGCAAAAAATAACGAGACGGATCGGCGGGCCTTCCCGTATCACGTTTTTTTTTTGCAATTTCGATGAACCACCGTATCAGATCGAGAAACTGTAATTATCTGAAAAACAACGTAATCGCAATTATCATAGCCGAAGGTACATGCACGCGACACACCCCGAGTGGCTTGTCAGAAGCAATATGATGACAGTGACAAGAGTTGCGAGTCCGGGTCGATTTTTTTTTTTTTTCGTTTATTCGTCATTGTTTTTCGTTCCGACGGTGGATCACTGTTTACAGAGCTCTTTACGTATGTAAATTGCCAGACGGGTTCGCGCAGCATCGCTTGGGACAGGGAATACATGCAGCTGCAACAAGAGCACCGGGCAGGAACTAACGAAAACGGGGCCAAAAGAAAACCGAACGTGCATAAACAGTATTGAATGCAATTTTGTCGAAAAAACGGTTTCGTACGAAAAATTGAAAAAAAGACTAGAACCGCGTGAGAATGGTTGGGAATTCCGGGTGGAAAATGGCAACCATTAATTGGCAGAAATATTGAGAGTCCATTAAGGTATTAGACGGCGAGACTGATAGACGGGCGCACTCATAAAGAGAGTGAGAAATCTTCATAAATAGGTAAGCACATTAATAGTTTCAAATATTATATGCCATTAGCGAAATGAGAGGGCGAGAGGAATACTATATGGAGATGTGATGTGAGAGAATATTTCATAGATAAGCTCGGTAAGATGTGTGCGGCGAGAAGCGAAGCAGACGTTGTCCAGATATAACGGACGCCCGACGAGAGAGTAGCCGTACACCGACCTACATGCTACAGTGGCCGGCAGTGTTCAAGACTCCCTGGAGACGATAATATTCAGAAACTAGACGGGACTCTCGGTACCCGTACCAGAAACCTCGCGCATCCCGTGTTCCGTTTTCTCGCTACTGCGGTCCGGCGGATGCAATGCAAGCTTCGCCCGCGAGAACGAGGGAGCGGGAGTCCGAAAGAGAGCGAGATACACAGCGAAGGGAGAGGGAGAGAAAGAGAGAAAGAGCGAAACCGTTGGTAGGAGAGGCGCACCAGCCACGATGCTGGTGTGTAACGTTATCGCGTCTCCGGACTCCCTAATTGCAGCGGAGACCGTGAGCAATTTCAAAGCGAGCGAAACCTAATAGAAAGTAAAAAAAAAAATAGTTTCGCGAATTGTATTTTTTTCCGTGAAAAGCAAGTTTGGCAAGCAAATCTTAGCGAATTTCGGGATAAAAAAAGAAGACCGAGAGCAGAAGTTTGGCTTTAACGGCGTAGCCGAGAGGTGGGTAATCGTTTTTTCGCCCCCTTCCCCTTGGTCGCGAATATTTAATCTCTGGCTCTCTTGCCGTTTCACTTTCTTGCAAGGATCGCGATTATTTAGTGCAAACTTTGAATAGCAATCTTAGTTACTCGCAAATTATCCTTTTGAGCCACATGACAGTCATTTCGCCAATAATAAAACGTTCATGCCTCAACTAGATAGATTTCGTCACGTACGTTACGTGACGATTCAGTTTTGAAAAAAACGAGAAAAATCATCATAATAAATCAAGGTCTTTATTTGGTTCTCTGCGTTCGTATTATTCAAATTCTATGCAACTCCCGACCCGCTTCAATCCCGTGCGCTACTTGTCAAGAGAAGTTCACTCATTAGCCCGAATATTCATGTATTAAAAAGTAAAGTATAGCCATGGCTCGCCGTTGCCATGTTAAAGGTTTGGTTATGATTTCACTTCATATACATTGAGTAAAATACCTGTTACACGCAACGTCCAAAAGTTACAGAACAACAATGTACAGCCTTACGGCTCGTTATCGTCGAACTAAACATCAAATGGCTGTCCGAAACTTTCCCGCTCATGACGTATAAAAAAGTTTTTCTTTCGAAAAATTAAACGAGCATGAGAAAATAATTATTATGCTATTAGTTTTTTTCTTTCATTTTTTCTATTATTTGCAATCCATTAAACGACCTAAGTTCATCAGCGAAACTTTCATTGTAAATGGATAATTCTTTTGTTTTCTAACTGCGTTTCCCTATGTGGGCTACGTTGTCAAAGACCCTCCCTCTCGATTCCTTTGCACACCGTAGTCTCTCCCATGTCAGATCTCGCGGGTGGTTGTCGGCGGAGTTTGCGCGCTTCCTCGGATCCTCTACTCCTACTTTACACTCCTCTCTCGTTGTGTGGGGAAATGCTCCGTGGGTGAACCGAGCGAGGACCATCAGGATCCCGAACAGTTTACCGGCATCAACCGGTGCACACGGTGGTAGTTACAAACGTAAACTCCCGGGCAACGCGGTTATCCACTGTGTATCTGGTGTCACGTGCGCGTTGGTTTTGTTCGATCTACCACCAAAGTTTCCCGCAATCCAATGTGATCGAAGGGTCGTCTACGCGCAATAGGAGGAAACTTTCGCCAATTTCCACAAATGTCTCTCGCTTCTTCATCGTCTTTTCACTATTTTTCATCTCGTTCGACGTCCTCCCGGTCCTCGCTTGCGGCACGCTCTCGTCACGTGAGTTTCATTCTTTAGACCAAATTTTTTTATTGTCTGCAATGGCTCTTCTATCGCGAACACGATTACCTTTGTTCAAAATTCATACGTACACAGACTCAAAAGTATCAATTATGCCACATGCCGAAGTGCCGACAGTCAATTAACGGCAAAACGCGAATGATTAATATCCCTCGGGAACGTTGGTCACGTTCCGTGTGTGTGTGTGTATTTTTTTCATCAATATACAACGAGCTCACGCTTTAGCAATTTTGTATAAATCATTATGCAACGAGATAATCGAAACGATTTCTTATGCATTGAGTGACAAAGAGGTCGATGAAATTTGGTCTAGTACGAAAATTATCCAAGTACCTTTGTTTTTCAATTGAAACCGATGAAAATAAAAGAAAAACAATTGTGCCTACCCGGAAAAATTGCCATCAAATAAGCCATTTGCCGAAAAGTGTCTATAAAGCTTACAGCCTATTTTTTCAAGATAGAACCGGGTAACAAAGAAGGGGGCAAATTTGCGAGAGCGGCGATCATGAATGACGGGGTCGGCGCATTATCCGGAACTGCTCGTTCACCTGTTACATATTATATTTAATCCCCCCATAGCCGCAAGTTTACAAACTTGTGTACAATACCTGTAGTGGTTACTCGGCTCGCATAATGCATACCATTTACAAAATTAATCCGCCTATGTAAACTTTGTGTACGTGAACTCTCGATTCATTGAAACTGCATCTGTAGAAATACGGTACCGTTCCTCCCCTTTCGAATATTCGCGGTAGTACACAGCGTGTTTCTTCAGCGTGTGTTTCAGTTTGGTATATGCGCAGATAGACGCAGATAGAATTCCATGTGTGTACCAGGCCTTGCGGTCTATGATTTATTCGCGTGACTTTGCACAAAGTTTTTCTCGACGAAAGAGTATTTTTCATATAAAGTAAACTGCTATACATACACACATTGGTAGTATAAGCTGAATATATATATATACAGATATAGGTGGGTGTAGAGGTCCATCTGCCGAAAGGCACTTTGACTCCGGAGTTCTTTTTTCTTTCTTTCTCACCGCCGGGGCGCCCCTCGTCGCGGTGAATGCTGGAAAGCGCGCGCGAGGGACTTCGAGGTCTACTGTCCACACGCGGTCCACTTCCACCTCTTGCGCTCTCACCGCCACCAGAGAAGTTTGGTGATCTCTCGTGAACGGGAAACGGTCGCATTCGTCGAGGGTTGCGCGGGGTATCCCGACAGATGGACGTTTCACTGTGGCGAACGGTCGAGCAACCGACAAACATCGAGGAGTGACTTTCACGTCGGTTTCACGTGACTTTTTCCAGTCGTCTTTCTACAATCGTCGCGGTTCGCTATACCCTCTATCCCAAGCCAACCCAACTCCGGTGACGCTCTTTTCTTTCTACACGTAGTTTCTTCGGCATACTCTTCTTCCTTCCTCTTCTCCTTTTACTTCTGCGGATTCTTCTTATAGTTCGCACCCGTTTGCCCGACGAACTCGCCGGGACTTACAGATTCAACGAGTGAGATGAAGCTGAAGTACTCGTCCGGAGCAATGGATGAGATTTTAACTTCCGCTATTAGCGTAATGCCGAGTTGCTGCCAGTTCGTACATAGAGCTAGTTCTTATATACGTATATATAAAGATTTATACATATGTATATATAAACGTGTATACATAGAATATGTATATAGCTACATTAGGAGAGTTTGAAAAGTTTCTTATTCATCCATCGCTGCGGGTAGCTCGTACCTTTACCGTATATTGGCGTTTGAAATCTTCCGTAGGATGTGCCGCAAAATCCAGTACATTTAACGTTCCCATGCTTCGACCGTAAATTTATCAGCCTCGAGGATTTTAGTGAATTGACGGATTATCGTGTACTGGCGTGTTATTGGTTACGATTTTATCAAACGATTCGTCAATCGTTAACCGGAGATTAAAGGTTTTGATCCTTTGACGAAACACCGCAAAAGCTTTTGGTATCGTTACCAATATTGTATCAATATCGTGCGGATATACTAAGCTTCCAATCACCACAAAAAAACGTTCAAATGAAATGTTTACGCTTTAATCTTTGAAACAAAAAAAAAATCTTTTTGAAAAATTGTTTCCTCATCCGCAAGAGTCAGAGAAAGAAAAACAATTCGCTGGTCGATATGATGAATTATGGTGGATTAATGATGGAAGGGGGTGTTCGAAAGTTGTTGGGGTGAATCCAGTCCGATACCTCGGTATGTGGATTATAGGTGTAGCACCAGTTATAAAAGCGGGGCCAAGGTATTGCCGTAGAAACGGGTTGTGTGTGGTGGAGGCATAGCCGTATACCGCGGTAGCGCGACGTTTTCAGTAGTATAGCTCGCTCTGCGGTACGGCAACTTTTTATTGTCACAAGCGGTTGTTGCGGCACCGCCAACGAAGACGATGCAAACCCCCGCCTTCCCTTGCGATGGCATTACGTATGTTGCAAGGTTCTCGGAAGGTTCTCGCAAGGTTCAGTCTGGCTCCTCTCGCGGCGGTACCCACCACCAAAGAGGAGAACTAGGCTCGGAATTGATAACATAAATATTGCGGCGGACGGTGGCCACAATTTATAGCCATTGTAATGACCCTTAATGTTCGCGAGTAGTTTGGCTACGAGGAGTCTCCTTTCTCCGCTCTCTTGCTCCCTCACGTTTTCACTCTGGTTCTCACTTTGACTCACATGACTATATATGTGCCAGTCGCTCTTAGCTCGTCGCACTCGTAATTCTCCGATGGTAGGGAAACGTCGCTAATTTTCTTACATGCACGTTTTCTCGTACTTGTTCTGCTTAGACTGTGACGTCACGTTCGCACTTATTTTGCATAGAAGTAAGATTAACGCGGAGAAAAGATTTGACACGTGCTCTGTAAACGCAGCACTTGCGTGCGAGAATATTGCTTTTTAAACTTAGCGTTGACGTTCTGTCCTGCTCATCACGAATTGATAAAAAAATCAATTTATGTTGAACAAACTGATGGATGTATTTCACTGCAATTTGAGTTTTGTTTTTGAAGGAATTTAGTGGTCCAGATGGTATATATTTACCGGTTAATAAACATTGTTGAGTGTCGAAGAGAATGGACTTGTTTCGCGAATCTATCGGTTGCCAACGTTCGATGGGCGCATATATATACTTATATATAAATTACGTGAAGCAGCGTGAATTATTGGATAAACGTAGAACAACGAAGTATCACTTGCACTCTATACGTATATCTTTTACAGTTAACTGTACATAGAGAGTTCGCGGTATCGGTCACGATGGCTATCGGGTAGATAGGCGAGTGAGTTTCAACCAGGCACTCACATCCTCCACATCTTCGTCGTTCTCGTCCTTGTCCGCGGTCAGACGCGGTGAACCGAGCTACCTTGCTCGTTTCGCCGACGCCAACAGTTTCCCTTCACCCATAAATCGCGAATGCCTCGCATTCTCTCTCGGTTTCTACCCGCCTAGCGGAAGAAAGTGTATATAGCAATCTCAACGGGTGATAAAGATATCCGTCTAATCATATCAGCCGCTTCGAAGAGTTATCACGAAAGCCTGATATATTAATGTTCGTTGACGATTGTTCATTGCGCCCGCGCCGCCCCTTCTTAGTGTATTATAATTGGATAGAAAATACGTTTGAAAAACGAAGAAACCCTCATTTCTAGAGCATCGGCTAACGTCCCTATAATAACAGCAGAAAAATAGAATACAAAAAAAAATTCTACCGTACACAGGAATGTTGACCGCGGTTCCATTTTTGGACCACCGAGATCTTGGCAAATTTGCACATCAACCCATCTTTCAAACTTTGTAAACTACAAGAAAAATCGCAAAGTTTCGAAGGTATATTTGTGTTCGACCGGGCCGCCGACAAAAGAAACAACGACTGAACGTTGCCGGAGAAAAAGCCGTGCAAATTCTTTAGTTTAGAAAATACATTTGTTTCCAATCGTATCTTCGAGGTAGAAAAAAAAGGGGGGCGGCATCGCATTTGCATTAGGAATTCTTATACACACAAAGCCACAATCCTTAATTCACCTTTGAATCTCTTGCGCGCCGAGCTAGGGGTTTTATACTCGAATAAATTTGAGTTACGTCGTAATTGGACGATTATTTAAAGCAACTCTATGGTTTTTTTTTTTTTTTCAACAGCGGAAGAGTAAAGTGAAAGCATATAGATATACGTAATACTGAGCGGGCGTAACCCCTTAGCCGCTATTCAACTGAGCTGTGATGCTTTTAGTGCGCTGTATAGGGGTGCTGGAAAATACTGTAGCTTCGCTACTTTCCCTATGACCGCGGAGGAATGGAAGCCTTCATAACAGAGGAGAAAATAAAAAAGAATACATATTAACCGCTCCAGCGATTTTTAATTGTCGGCCCGGGAATATTTTCTCGTGAGCGACTAGCTCGTTGCCTGGCGACTTATTTTGTTACGTTGATGCACGTAGCTGAAAATTGATTATGAAGAGACACCAATTGAGTTTGGTTTTTTTATTTTTTTTCCAAGTGCCTATTACGAAAGAGTCGTATCTAGGCCTACCACTCTTATCGAGCTTCTTCGTATACCCAAGAATGCCACGGTGAAAAAAATTCGATTCAGCGATATCCCATGGGTCGACGAGAAATGGTCGTTGAATGTTTCGAAATAGCACGAAAAATATCATTCTCCGAATGGTATACTACTATTATCGTGATATGCTGAGGGGACAAAAGTAATTCAGACTCTCACTGGTGGGGTTTATAGTGTATACTGCCGTTTCGGGGGGGTGAAAGGGGGTCGGAAAGAGGCAAAGAGACTTGCGCCAGATGTAGAACGTTAACGCGAGTTAGCGGGGGAGGTTTGTGTGTCGAGGAAAACTTGAAAAAAAAAAAACGAAAAAAAAAAAAAACATTTCGTCCGTAGCACGTGACACACAGCGGTAACGCGGAAATTTCATTTCTCTTTCTCTCTCTCTCTCTCTCTCTCTCTCTCTCTCTCTCTCTATACACTTTTTCCTTTCCACTACTCTTCTCACTACTCTTCTCGCTATTCACTTTCTCTCATTCGTTTTGTTTTTCGTTTTCTTTTTTACTCCGGTTCACGTGTATTCACCGGTGAGCAGAGCTGGGAATTCGCGGGATAGAAAGAGCGAACGGTAGGCGGCTCGGCCTCGGCTTACAGGATTTTCCAGCACCGCGAGAATCGTTCAACCCCCTACCTCCTCCGCAGTCGACCCAACTTACCGCCGATCGCTTGGCGCCCCGCGTTACGATCGATCATTCACGTGCGGTCGGACGTATTCTCATGCAAAACGATCTGGATCATTAGTTCGAATGTCAAGGCCAGTCAGTTGCAAAAGCGCAACGAGCACTCAACTCGAGACGGTGACACATTTTAGATTTCCCCGTGGTGTAACGCGCGAGAAAAAAAAGGAAAATTGATTGCTCGTCATGAATACGCGAAGAATAATTCATACGTTCGTTAAAACGTCAATAACATGACAGTACGAAAATTAATTCATCACCAAAGCGATGTCCGGGTCCTCTTCATCCGTTAGGAAGAATGAACCGTTGTATGATAATGATTAATAATTTTATTCCGCGTCTCGTCTCTCAACGTTCCGTGCAGTCGCTGTAATCGGATTTTATTTTAAAACGATCCGAGATTCGTCGATGCCAATAAAAAAGCATGCGAGAATGCGGTAAATCAGGCGTCGCCGACCAAACGAGCTTTATCGATGCGGACGGTCACGCATAGAAGGGGTCTCGACTATCTCCTGATGTTGCTCGGAAAACAGATAATTTCATTTGTAATTCGTGGGGAATTGACTCCGCGGAACACTTTACGTGATCCTAGCGCATGGGATAAATTCATCAGGACATATCGCGTACATCTCCACATCCGCGAAGGGACAAAACCATGGACGAGATACAACGAGCGACGAAATTGACCCGCTGACCATTCGGTCGATTTGATGAAATTTCATTGACGCGATTAGCGCGGTTGATTGAAATTTCACTGAACAATTTCGCGTGAGCGCGCAGCACCGAGGGATAATATACAATGTGGCGGTAAACACATACAGCTTGCCCTGCGTCGAACCGTTTGGATTTTGAGATTCTGGGACGAGTCCCAAAAGAATCGTTTGACAATACGCGCGATCCTGAAAACGCGGGAAACGGTGTGAAGAATAACGTGAGATGCATCGAGGCAAACACGGTATATCTCCGTAGGCGGTGCACTGTATCGAAGAACGGTACCACCCCGTCGAGGAGTTGGAAGATATTCCGCAAAGATATTTAATATGCAGTTGGGAAAGTTCCGTAGGGCAAAAATACGATTTGCGACAGAGTCAGTGAAATATTATCAAAAAAATGACGAAAGGGAATACGACGCCGATATTATACAACCGACAAAGCTACAAAAATATGCATGAACGCTCGGTTTAATAACGTCACGAGAAATTCGGCGAATTCACTTCCATATTCACGTGGGTAACGCACATTTCGAAATAAATTGTAATTATTTCAAGGATTTCTCTCAAATGTTTCTTTTCGTCTTTTATTTCAGTTGGTCCGATGATTTCAACAAAATGGTCGTTCGCGAAAAAGCGCTGCTTGTGATGATGATCGTTCTGCTGACATATCCAAACGACAATTTCGGTGAGTATAGAATTTCATTTACGTACTTTTACTGAAACATTCAACGTTGGAAATAATTGTTGGACCGATTTTTGACACTAAAAAGTTATTGCTTTTGTTCATTCGTCAATCTTTTGCAGCTATGTTTCCGAAGTATAAAATACAATATTTTAATGTGGAATTATAAAATATGTACATGTATGTGAAGTTGTAAAATATGTACGACATTTTTCTTTCTGAATGGCTATCATTCATTTTTAAAACAAATTTTGCCGTGCGGTACTAATATCGTTGGTAATGCCTTAACGAGTAACCAAATACCTCTGCAGCTATTGTTCTGCGAGTGACAAGTTGACGCGTCCGCATCTGCGATATTATTGCCGCAGCAATCCCGATCTCATATGATAAACCATGCAGTTCGTGCTCAACATAAATTTTCCACTGTATTTCGCTGTTTTTGTTTTCTCCCATTAGTCGCGTGCGGATTATATTAATGCCATCGCGAACCTTACGTTATACGCCAAAAGCAACCAGCCCGCAAATTTTTCGAACTAATGTACAACGAGAGAGAGTTTGATACAGTTGCAAAGTATGAATAAAATTTCCACGAAATTCTGCTTCTCGTTCAACTAGAGAGTTTTCATCACCTTGACAGGCTCTGTCAAACATTATTATTTGCCAGTTATGAATCATTCTCCCATTTCGGTTAATCGACGATGGAAGTTCCGGTTTTGTTCTGATTCACTCGTCGTTGTTGCCCAATAATTTGACTATGAAGCATCGATCTTATTCGACGAAAAAATAGTGTACAAAAATGATCGATGATCAATGGAAAATGATCACGATTGCTCGGTACCTGTTGCTCATGATTCAATTAATGAGTCTGTACAAACCTTATAAAATACATATTCAACTATTTTTTTATAATCCGTCGAGTAAGAATAGAGATGCGAAGACGATAAACGCCACCAATTACAATCGCGGATATCGCATCGATCTCGCGGTACAACGACGCCACGGCTTGAAGAGTCACAAGAGCACTCTCTCGGAATTTTCCCATTCTTCGCCGGTTCGCTGTTGAGAAGAACCGGGGAGTGGGGAGGCGGGCTATTCGTTGAATTGAATTCATTAAATTTGATCAGATTTGGTTTGGCGAGTCGATGCTCGCAGCTTGTTTCTCGGTTTATTCTTTTCGGCGGAGTGAGGCACGTTTCGAAACAAATGCATTTCTATCGTGACCCTTAACGAAGAGGATTAAGAAAAAAAAGCATGAAACTGAAGAAGCGTTACCAACATTGCCAACGACATTTTTTTCATACAGTCCGATCGATCTTCGAACTCATATTTAATTATCATGGTTTCCGTGAATGAGAAAAAGAATTTTTTAAGGCGTTCAAAGGTTGGCGAGGTCTTTTCTTAAAAAGGCTTCTTTCGAGTGATAATTCGAAGCGGAAAAGGCGTAGCAACTGGACCGTACGAAAGCTCCTTTTGAGCGAAACAGTGAGAAGAGCTTATTTTGATAGTGTCATTTATACGTTGTGTATACATATACATATAAATTGAACAACATTGCCCTATGAACGAGAGAAAGCGAGTTGATGGGGGAGGCTGTGGGGGGGGTGTATGGCCTGACACTCTCGAATATCCCACGGTGATTGTCTACTTATAACACTTTCAGATCCTATTATTCCTGTTATGAGATAAATGGGTCAACCTTGTCGCCTTCTCTTCACGCCGGCATCCGCTATGGTGGGCTCTTCTCCGTTCGTACCCTCTTGTCTCGATGTATCTCGCTCCGAAGCCTCCATCTTCCTCCTCCTTCTCCTCTTCTTCTTCGTACTCTTCATCTTGTTCGCCTTTGCTGCCACTCTGGCCTGAGGGCAGTCGTCTCATCCTCTTTACTCCGCCACCGTCACCTCGGCTGTGTGAGAGGAGGCCCCTTACCCGCTCTCTCACACCCCGTCTATTTCTCGAGTTTCTTTCACCTTCTCACCTCGCTCGCTTATTCGATACTCATCTCGACTATGGGTTCTCTTATTCACTTCGCTTATTACGTTTCGTTGCGGCTTCTTTTACTCGAGAGTCTCTCCTTCACGACGAAAGATTCCGCGTCCACTCTCCTGTGCTCTTTCCCGTCTTTTCTCCCGCTCCTTCGTCCTTTTCTCAGTGCGCGGCGAACGCCATTTGTGAAAATCCTCACAAGCTCTCTCGTTCGTTTCGTAGACCATCAAAGAAAACTTTATTTCTCTTTGATTCTTTTCAATCCTCATCCACGCGCAGAAGCGCGTCCCGTCCACCGAACTTTTTCGCTCGGGCTTTTGGTATTCAACGAACAAAATCGGTTATCCATAGAATTCCATCCTGCGTTAACTACGCACGAGCGCGTGAATTACTTCATTGTAAATGTAAATTGTGTATGTGCCGATAGCCGACGTACACGCGGGAATATACATTTTTCGGATTAAAGGAATATCAATCGCAAATGCAACGCGCCGCGCATTTGAACAATTAAACGGGGCGGGTTTTTCTGTTTCAATTTTACGCTGTACCCCGTGATGTAATCCAAGTTTTATTGCAATGCTGCAGAAAATATTTAAATCCATTTATTCCGTAACCAATTTCATCGAATCGTTTTGATAAAAAAAAAACACCATTTTTGAAGTATCATCGTTTGTTTCAAGGTGGTGCCTTCCAGCCGGAATTCGGTGGTCCGATTGCTAATCTGACGATAGCACTTGGAAGAGATGCCATGTTCACGTGCCTGGTCGAGCATCTCGGCGGATACAGGGTACGTTTCGCTCGTTTATTATTGAAAAGGATATTTTGTGGTTTAATAATAACTGGCAGGTTGCATCGTCACCGTGTGCTGTTTTGCGAAAAGTACACGAGAATATTCGTTCCTTTAATATTATTACTATCAGTAAGAAGGGAAGTAATATAGATATTAGACACGGGTTACATGTATATTAGGGATCCGCCGTTTCGAATCTACGTGCCCTCCTCAGTGTCTGTCTTACAATAGTACACGGACGTGCCGAATACGTTCGGCAAACAGCTTTCTCCGAGAGTCTCGGTGTTTCAGACTTGGTATATTCCAGACAAAATGCTAATCTTCTGTCGGAAGTTTGCATGGCTGCGACGTCGATCGCGCATTTGCCTTGTATATATGCGCGGGTGTATAGTATAGTGCGACGTGCATACACACAATCGAGTGCGTGCAGCTCTTAGCAGGCGATGTTAGCATTATACGAAACGCTAGAACGGCTGATCTGTATACTGATTTAATCGAGAATCCGGGGCACCATTTGATTAATTGAACGGCAACAGTGTCTTGCTCAACCGCACGGTTCGTCATAGATCATTGTGGTCTTTGTGCAAATTAAATGAAATCGTTTTGTTCTAATTTATTCGTGAATTGAATTGATGAATTGTTTACTATAACTAGATGGAAGAGCTTCATAAAATCTTATTTGGCAAAGAAAAAAAAAACAGAAAATTATAAATCGTAACCAAATCGCGTTTCTTTATAGTCGAACAATTTTGCGTAGTTCGTGTTTGATAGTTTTAATAAAGAATCAACACAATTATGAAAGAAAACGCGAGCCTACCAATTCCGGTTTAGCTCGTCAAAAATGAAATTTCCAAGCAATTTGCTGTTCCGCTGCGTCGATCTGATGACATTGTGTAATAGCTTTCATAAAACATCACAATTATGTGGCACTCGTGAATGTTCCATTCCACTGAATCGTGTTTATTCATTTGCAATTCGCAGGTCGGTTGGATAAAGGCAGACACGAAAGCTATACAGGCTATCCACGATCACGTTATAACGCACAATCCACGAGTTTCGGTATCGCGAAGCGATCACACAATGTGGAATCTCCACATAAAAGGGGTTGAACTCGAAGATGCTGGATTATACATGTGCCAAATTAATACCGATCCAATGAAGAGTCAGGTAAGCCAGAACAGTGATTATACGTACATCAGATCGGCTCATTAGCTTTATGTTTCTAATAATAACATGCACGTACGCGATGTTAACGATCAGCGATAATCCAAAAATACCATCGAAACTTGCCTTTGGATGTTTCGCATCCTTCTTTA
This sequence comes from Ischnus inquisitorius, assembly GCA_963924025.1. Lineage (NCBI taxonomy): Eukaryota > Metazoa > Arthropoda > Insecta > Hymenoptera > Ichneumonidae > Ischnus > Ischnus inquisitorius. Next base: position 7,898,038 of record OZ001244.1, read on the forward strand.
TTATGAATCAAGGCATTATCGCGGCTTTTAATGCAAGCAACGCGATGAACTGATGTACCCCGGAATTTGTGTCGAATCGCTCATGGCCGTCAAAGTAGGCGACCGCTCATTCCTGGATTAAATCATCAAAAGGACTTGGAATCGCGGTTTTGACTGGAAAGCCGTTAAGCTCTCGGTGGTGTCGAGGATTTCGTCCAATCGTCGCATCACGACGAGTGATTTCGAGCTGTGAGAGAACGTAGTTGCTAACCGTCGATCGGCTTAATATTGTGAGGGAAGGGGAGGATAGCAGGCGACCCGACTCGATATATCAGTACATCGGGCCGTCGCTTCGAGCATTAATTAGAGTCTAGTTATGTCGAACGCTTGTGGACTCCCGTATTGGGGATCAAATATCGCAACTGCACCGATTATACTGGGAGGGCTTTGTCGTCAGGTATATCCCATAAGTATGATATGTCCCGGCGATATGACGGGCAGAGGAATGACGGTACGAACCAGAATATACACCTGTTAAGGAGCTAGTAGCGATATTGATCAGAGGTATAATTGCTTGCGATGAATACAAAAACGGCACTTACAAGAGTTAGCCCAAAATATCGATGATCACTCCCGACCCGATAATAAATTCTCTGTCGCCGTTGCCGGATCGCGAAGAATATTGACTACAACTGTTCGGTTTTAAACGATGCAGTTAATACAGAAATTGTGAAAAAGCAATGGCAGCCTTCGCATCAATACTTTTACATCGTATCGATTATTCGTTAATCGAAAAACATAAATGGCCGTAATTTCGACAACGCAGATTATCAACGTAATTTCGCGACTGAGTCACCACCATAACAAATTTCGTGCATTCCGTGAACCGAGGATATCTAAGCTTCTCGAGACCTTATACATGCGCTACTCATTTCATCGAAGGATCATATCAATTTCTAATCCGCTTTAGTCTATCTAAAGGTTTCAGTACCTCCGCGACAGGTGTTATAGATTATTCCAGACTTAGAGATTACTTAATTGACCGAAAATTCAACAGATCATCCCTAGAGCTACGATTGTAATTTTTGTAGTGTGACAGCCCACCGATAGATAATTATCGTGAAAGAAATAGCCTTCCGGGTCGTTTCAGAAATTCTCCTTAAAATGCTTCGAGTTCTTGTGGAAGAATGACAAATAATGGAGCTTGTTAAGTAATGACAAAAGTCTTATCGTAACGCAGGTGCACACCTGACGCGTAGCTCGTTTACGGCTTTCAACAATTTCCCTAACAAAACCTAGTGTCCTCGTCTCGTATCAGACCTCCTGTTCTCGTTCCCAACGACCACAGGACCGACGCCGATGCAGTGACTGAGTGGAATTGTGACCGCAGCTTTTCTCTCCCTATTCCCATCCCCCGACTGCATTATAAGCCTTCTCGGTTTCTGTGGAAACGGCTAATTGGTAATGGCACAAGGAATTCTTGTATCGCGGATAACACTTTCGATCGATCGCCAATTGGTTTCGTTGAAATAACGAGCTATCTCGTTGCGATGATAAATAATTAAATAGCTCGTTGGCAGTCGAGAGATGGAGGTGAAAAAGAAAAACATTTTTTCGATACAAAGTTTCTCTCGTACCTACGGGATATAATTTCGTAGAAAGATGCTGATGAGCGATAAAAGAAAGGAAGCTCGATATGAGAAACTTCATTTTTTTTATGATGGGATTCTTTTTTTTTTATTACTTTCTCAAGAAAGCACGCGAAGAGTTCTAATTCCTTGTGCTGAGGTAGTCGCGCTTCCGGGGTATGGGTAGGCCAGAGACGATAGAGCAGAGTAAGAGAGGCCGGAGAGAGGGGGAACGAGAGGTTTGAGTTTCGTAAGTCGAGAAATCAGATTGAATTTATGCGGGCACACTCGCTCTTCCTCCTTTCGCAGAGTCTTTACTCACTCTCTCGCGTTCCTTTCCCGTCTGCCGGGAGGTCTCGGCTAATCCAGCAAAATGCTACTCGTTCTCCACCTGCCAGAGTTCAAGTCATCCCTCCGTCCCTTGCACCCCTCTCGGTTCCTTCCCTCTTATATCCAGTTAACCGTAATCTCAAATGTTGCAAGGCCCCCGTAGTGGCTGTTGCCGGGTCTTTTTTCAAAGTATATGTATAGTGGTGGATACATTTTAAGTAATGAGCAAAAAACCTCCGCCCCACACTTTCCGGTTCGTGACATACTACAAAGTTCCTTGGTGTTCAGTTCCAAGTTCGTTTGGGTTTACCACCAGCGTTAATTTCGCTGTTAAAACTGTATAATCAGCCAAGATTGCTCGATATATGATTCTTCAATAATCGATTTTATTCGCTATACGGGTGATAAACCGAGGATGCGTGGAGAGTACGCGGAGTGAATTTATCGCACACGACGTTGAGGGTGGTTTAAGCGCGCTCGTTTCGCTCGCGACGATACACATATAAAACGCTAAAGGGAAAGCAGATATGCAGCAACGAAAGCGGCACGCCAACGTCTCTCCGTTTAGACGAGCTACCTGGCTTCTCGAATTATTCCATAAAGCCATAATCCACGTGGGTGGCAGGATAGAGGAATCCCGTTTTCGCTCGAGCTACTGCTTCCCCGGGCGTCTCAAGTTCTCATCTCCTCGAGATACACAGTACTTCTGAAGTGCGTGGAGAGCTATCGTAGCAGGCCCACAGGCAAGACAAGAAGCACGGCCAGTTTTCTCTCTAAATCTCTCCCTCTCTCTCTCACAAAGTTAAAGCCATGAAATATGCGTGTGACAGGTAAATCCTCGCTTCGTTAGTTGAGGCATGAGGCACGAATAGAACATACCACCGCAGCATCCCTTGGCTCACGCTCTTGATAGGAGGAAAGGTGTCTCTATCTTCGTTTTAACCCCGGCAGTTTCACACTCGTTTTCACCTCATCATTCCTCGCTACTCAACCCTTTGGCCGATTATCGTGCCTATAATTGTTTTCATCTTATCAAATGAAGCTAAATGATCGATTGTTTTGCACGATAACTATTGAGAGAATTGTTCATAAAGAGTTTTTATCATGGGATTTTGTTTTTTATCATAAATGTATTTTACTTTAAGCTACGACGACTCTACCGAGGCTAACGATCCTGAAATATCCCCGATCTCGGGTATATTTTCTGCAGCATTCTATGCAATTCGGCTTTTTCGAGTTTTTATCTAGAAACCACGTCATCCGTGTGTAAAAATACCGGAGAACCGTCATTTTCGCAAAAATGTGTTAGTACAAAACTAAGGTTTCATATTCGGTGGAATTTTTTCCGATGCGATTACGAATCGACTTTTTTCATCGGGTGAGGAATTTTCAGCCATTTTTCGAATAGATTAAGAGTGCAAAAAAAGGATTTGGCAATATTGGTGAATTCTAAAGCCACGAAGAGTGGAACACCGCAACTAAGCTACGCGAGACTCGGCTTTACGAGAGCAACGCCGGTAATACGCAACTGTTTTAAGCACATTGGAATAGGCCCGCGCACCAGAGTTGTTCCTCGTCTTAGGCAGTTTCAGGAACACACTTGGATACACCGAAATCTCTCTATGTATATCGCCATTCATTACAACGTATCTGAAGGAGGCCACAAGCAAGACGGGCCTCCTACACAATTTCGTTATAATGATTGAAGTTTAGAGCGGCTCCCCACTCGCGTAAAGACTCTGACGATTTAGCGAGTGCAATCTTGCGAGTGAAACACCGTATGACACAACGATAATTGCGTACGCGCCTAATCCGATTACGAAAGTGAGTGGAGAGCGGAAAAGTACCGACGATACAGGAGTGCAACCGCAGAACTTTCGTCGCACATCTAACATTTAAGTAAAGGTACCTGTTGTCTTCTTTCGCGTTCGATACAAATTTCGTCAAAGTATTGCACTCTTTTTAAATAGCCTTTTCGAATACTTTTCGTCAAACAGATCGACCATCGATTTGAGTCAAATATACGGCACTATTTAATCAACACCTTTTCGTAAATAAAAGCGATATAGTAGAATCGATGTCCAAAGAAACCACATATAATTAACCGTGTTATCGGATTGTCATACATTTTCTCGACTGCGAAGCTCCCAGCATCAATCCAAGGAACTGAATACAGCGCTAAAACAAGCGAAGAGAAATTACAAATAGAAAGAAAAAAGGAAAAAAATTACCCGACCATTAATATATTTAGATTTCAAAAAAACATTTTTTTTTGTCACATGGGATTGTGTATATCCGAATATATCCAATTCAATAAAAAAGGTAGACGAATTGGCATGGAAATTCCGCAATAAATAATCCAAAAGCGAGATATATTTCCGTGTTATCCAATAATAAATACTAAATCTTGTAGTCCGCGGCAATAAGATCTCCACGGATTGAATCTCGGTCATGACGCGAACCAGACACTTCTCATCTCTTCGTTCACAATCGTTTATACACTGGTTTTCTCTTTCTACAGTTGCACATTTTTACGATTCGTATATCCTAACAATAGCACAATTTGTATGGCATTCCCAAAGCGGAGTAATGCTGAGAGAAATTCAGCGAACGCTCGTATTTGAGGCGAGTCTTCCCCTGTATCGGTCGAGCACAATGACGATATTCGAAGAATTTAAGCGCATACATCCCGAAAAAGCTTGGTAATGTAATAAAAAATGAATTAAAAAGAACTGAGCGACGCAGTACTCGCGAAGGAGCGCTCAAACGCTGCTGAAATCACGAAATTTGTTATAATTGTACAGCCGACACTGTCACAGTGGAGGGGCGATTCGCGTTGAGAAGACCCGACGCGTTAATTAACGAAAAACCTCGTTTATACTAGTGCTACGGCTCGCTTACTCACACTCCTGGACTCTTGGGAGAGTGCTCAAACTACCTCACACCCCCTTTGCAGTTGCGGCCAGTGTCAACGATTTTCTCTGTTCCGACCATTCCGAAACTGACCCGCAGTTTTGGACGGATGAGATAAAGAGACATTGTCCTTCTATCCCACCTAGCATGTCCGTCGATGAAAGTTTTAACACAGGAAACTCAACCAGCTACCGAGAAAGACATACTTGAATCTATGCATACATTTAAGTGACTATGACCATCACCGGAATCCGGGTTTTTTCATAGCAAGGGAACCTAATTTTCTCGCCCGTTTCGCGTGGAGAATCGACACTCCCAAAGAGACTATGGACTCCTTGGCTCATTTGTTATTAACTATCAATTTTTCGTGCATAATATAACTATTCTTCGTTATTATGGGATTGTTTATCAGAATTCGTTTCAATAACATTTAATACATTGCCCGTAAAAAATATAAAAAATGATTACCGACATTAAGAAGATCGACGCGTATTGGGAATGTCTGTTCCATGTTGACTAATTATTACGAATTCTATTTTTCTGTTGGTAATTAATATCTTTTTTTAATTCTACATTTTGAGTCAATCTTTATGGCCTAATATGTATACGTTCCGAAACGATTTTTTTTTAGAAAGTGTTATTTTATGGATTTTACACAATGGTATATTGTGTCTTTCAGACCGGCGTTCTGTCGATCGAGGTACCCCCGGATTTCATAGCCGAAGAGACTTCCGGCGATGTGATGATTGGCGAGGGTGGTCAGGTATGGTTTATAGTTCGGATATTATTGGTATTGCATCAACGCACTAATATCGAAAAGTCGAACACATTTTATCCGACCGAGCGCGAAGAGAAAAGGAGAGAGTAGCATTTTATTGGCCAAAAGTGGCGAATGTGGGCCACCCGGCCATCAACGCGGCAAGCGTACAAAACATAAATCATAAAATTCTCCACTTTTACTTGCAATCATCGACCTCATAAAACCGTTGTAAAAAATTATAACGTTTCGAAAATCAGAATGTACATCCAGAATGCATAATTTCTCGTGCGTTCTACAATTGGAAACAATGGACTTTCTACTCGGTGTTGATGATTTTCGAGCGTAAAAAAAATCGTACACGTAGATATACGATGACGAGATAAACGTGACCTCGTTTTTGTTTTTGTTATTAAAAAGAAACGTATCGATGTATATATTTTTTCCATTTATTCGCGGTTACCAATTTTTATGGATATCGGATATGGCAGGTGAAGCTCACTTGTCGCGCGAAGGGCGTACCACCCCCTAACGTCGTTTGGCGGAGGGAAGACGGCAGGGAGATTGCAATTCGCGACCCAATACCGGGAAATTCACCGAACCAGAAGACTCGAAGTGAGTGCACAACAACAGTTTTCATGTATACCTTTATTCATAATCGCGAGGAAAATTTACGAGAAGAAAAAAGATCGGCAAACCATGAACTGCGCTTGGAAGCTAACCAGAATAGAGATTGAGATTATACTACAATGCTTTACATTTCGTATGGTCCTGCAGCGATATCGGTGAAGGAACATCACGGCGAGGAACTGAGGCTGACGAAAGTATCCAGAATCGACATGGGAACTTATCTGTGCATAGCGAGTAATCGTGTACCGCCGTCTATTAGCAAACGCATAACCATCAACGTTAATTGTGAGTAAATTATTAATTAGTCCGCTGCTGCAAAGTCAGAAATTTTCGTAACAATCTCCGACCGGAGGCTCGTCAGGAACGAAACGAGAGAGATAATTCGACGAATTCGCATGATAGCGTGCGTATGTTTGAGAGAGCACGAGAGAATTGCCCTGAGGCTATACTGACTATCGCTACGCAGTATTAGCGGTACAGTACAGTAGAAGCGTTGGTTAAACTCTCGAGCCTCGGAGGCATACCGTGAATTTCCGCGGTAGTAAACGTAACGCGACCCAAGCTTCTCCAACACAGCAAGAGATATGCTTTCCGGTTCGCAGTTCCACCGGTAATTCACGTACCTAATCAACTGGTCGGCGCGCCGCTGGGCACCGACGTTGCATTGGAATGCTCGGTCGAAGCATCCCCCATGTCAATCAACTACTGGGTCAAGGATAAGGGTAAGAACAACTTCATCCGACGCGCACGTTGCATACCGTTAGGAATAATTGAAAAAATTATTTCTAAATATAAAATTGATCAATGGTGAATGGGAAGAATAGACCGAGCAAAGAATACTTTTCCCAACGGATCTGCTGAAACGTGTTCTAGCTCCAAATATTCGGCGTCAATAATTCTGCTCATTCATAACATAGCGAGCAGCTATGATATCACGCGACCTCTTGCAATTCGTCTCTCATATACGGCGTTGTTATATGCACGAGTGGTCGAATACGACTTAACATTTTTGGTCACCTTTCCCTATTCTCGGCGGGTGTGTGGATTAACTAACGATGAGTGACGTTTCTTTTTTAAACTACGTTTTTTTATTTGCGTATGGCTGTGTAATATTTATTAACGCGGACATGCCTTGGTTTGATCAAAATTCGATATTCATTTTCTCGGTACGTTCCGAAATACGTATCTATGGAAATAATAGAAGTAAATTATACGTATCTATAGAAACAAAATCCCAACATAGATCACCGTTAGTTTTATACTGGATGTGTACTCTTGAGTCTGATGTGCACAGATCTGAATTTAGATCTTCCGAGTAAACGCAATTCATTTATTGCATAATAAAATCAAGATAATCGATTTTGCAACGGGACTGGTGACGAAACAAAGAAGAAAATCATTTGTTCCAGAAGAAATGGTAGGACCGAGCTCTCGTCACGACATTCAAGTCATCCTGAACTCGAAATCGACGTTTCAAGTTCGCATGGTACTGACTATTCGAAATCTCCAGGAGCAGGATATCGGAAAATATCGTTGCGTGGCGAAAAATTCATTGGGCGAAGTGGATAGCAGCATACGATTGTACGGTAAGTGAAATTTGTTGAATTCAACATGTCCAATTGAGTGAGGGATTATTCACCGGATTTGAGGGATATCTCGTTTTTTTTGTGTCATCGTTCATTCCGATGAAAAGCAGTTCAACATTAATAACAGATGGGATTCAATTTCAATACCTCAAATTGTGTCGTCGGCTGCAAATCCGCTGTGAAAAAATGAAACGCAAAATATCATAGCCGAATGTAGTTGAAAAACGGACGTTCACATGCGATACCATTTAAAGCGTATAACGTCACGGAATACGCCGTTTCGTTTCTCAGCTATCGATATATCAACGACAGTTTCTTTTATTGACAATCCTCCGAGACGATTCTCTCGTGGGAGAATATCAATCGCTATTTTTATACAAATCGCGAGAGCAATTCACGGGCTTGACGGTAGAGCCGAGAAGAAAGATAGGAAGAAAAAAAAAAGGCGAAAGTAAAAGAAGAAGGAAGACGGTTGTCCCACCGGTATACGCTTGGAGGGGCGGAGGGGAGGCTGAAGCTCGACGCTACCCCAAGAAAAGGCGACGCTAAACTTTTTCCCAACAGTCCGATCGAGCCGCTCTGATACGAATTTAAGCAACTTTCCTTCCAGTCTCTTCTCGTTCCTCTTCGCGTTTAATACTTCTTTTCTTCGTTCACACTTTTCTCTACCTGCCTGGGAGGCTAGTCGAACGTTGTTTCGCCTCGGGGACCACCACACAGGCTTATTTTCTTTCTACTCAACATTACCTGCTCTATAACGTTAGTGCTATACTGTGTCCATCGCTCGTACTTTTCTTGCGTTTTACGGGCGCGTGTAGCATTCGGAAGCTCTTTCCCTTCGCCACGTACGGCCCGAGGTGTTTGTCCCCGCAGGACACGCGTATACTTCGGATATCTCTCGAGTATCACTCTGCGCGCGCTCTCATCTGTTTTTCACTTCAACGAACTGAAGCGCTGCTCGCTCTCACGCCACTTTGTCGGGTTAAAGGCAAAATCAGTGGCCGTACTGTATTTTACATGTACACCAGCGACGCTTGAATCTCACGAAATTTCATTACTCAGATCGTATTAAGGCTCCCTCGATTACGTATTAAACTGCTTTATAATAACCATTTTGAAACGAGGACTCCGCGATCTGATAGCTGGATGATAACCATTTTAGGTACGGAAAAAATTCTAATGTGACCTCTTTTAAAATTGTCACGAGCGATTTTCTTTTTTCAATCTGAAAACACGAAATCGTACATGTTCCTATCCCACGAATAACTTTCAATGCAATTGAATCATTGCAGATATCGTTATATTGTCACTTCCGTGTGAGAATATTTTGGCTTCGGCGTTCTTATAATTGCAAAGCTTATTTAAAACGGCAATTCCTCCCAAAAGTCCTAGTCAAAACTGACATTCAGAGGGAATTGAAAACTGGTAACTTTTCATTCACGGAAAAAAACTTTTGACAACTAAAATAAATGATAAAATATTGTATATGTACTCAGATAAATGCACGAATTAATTATCACAGAGAAATCAAAGCCGTAAATGCAAAATATTATTGCCAAATGTCAGCAGCGAAGACTGCAAAAAGTGATATGATGAAACAGAATAAATACAAATTACGGTGGCCGGCGCAATGAAGCTTGAGTAGAATACCGAAGTGCCAAAAGAGGGCTGTTATGTTACGCGGAGAACCAGATTTTTGTTGTCTGATTCGCAGAAATATCAGGACCGACGAAGACGCAAACTGCTGGCCAGCCACCGTTCTACGACGAGGAGGATGACGTATCATTCGGGTCCGCAGACTCGGACAAAGTCGAATCCAGCAGCAACAATAATAATAACAATAAAAACAACAACAAATTCTTCCCAGTGGACAATACGGTTCACGGTCACGTCAGTTTTCCATCGGCTTCGAGTCCGACGCCGACAGTAAAAATGAATAAAAAACTACGAGGGTTAGATCCGGTATCGCCGTCGGGAGCCCGAAATTCAACCTGTCGCATCAGCTTAATGCTCATCTCATTCGTCTCGATCCTTGGATCGAGACGACTCTGAAGATTGCCGACTGGCGAGATTTTCGCGAAGGTGCGCTTCAACGGATATATATATACATATTACACACATCAGTTTAAATAAAGTAAACGAGGAGGGTGAAGGCAATGGCAGATCCAAGTCGTGCTGCGAGAACCCCCGGCATCTTTCGCAAATGCTTCCGTTCGCGATTCACGCACAACGAGGGGGAATAATGCAAAAACGGTGAGAGCAGTAACCTCGGATAAGCAAATTCGAGCTTATCTTGACACTCTGCTCGTGGAAAAGAAACGAAATTGATTCTTTTTTTCAAATAATGAATTATTTTGCGAGCCACTCTGCCTATTTCACGACGCTTTAGTATGATCACTGTATTTGTACATTTCGTAAAGTACAGAAAAGAATTGATCATTTTCTTTTTTTTTTCATTTATATCGATTCTTATCCATTTTTTTTTTATTATTGACACACGAACACGGATTCGCGAAGAAATTAAACAATGATTAGAACCGGAATTCTATTGGACATGCAGTGGAGTTCGCACAACCTAATCAAAAGTGAGGGGATATCTCGCCCGCAATGCAAAAAAAAAATAATAAAAATGCGACGAATATCCCGTTATCCATGTCCCGCGCGCGGACGGAACTGGGACTCTCGCAGTCCAGTGAAAAGAGTTATCTTTTCTGTCTGTGTTGATGACAAACGCGGCACGGTGGATATGTACGTATGTACGCGCGTGGGAGGCGAGAAAATAGAGAGTAGTGGCGTTTTCTCGCAGCGTACGTTTGTGAGAGGGGGAGTGGGGGAGGGGGTCGATGCCGCTTGGTACCTGGTGTGAAAAACATCGTACACAGTTGGGAGGAGACGAGAGTACGGACCGATAAAAATTTCCCGCGACGTTGGCACCGGAGCCTCCGCATCGTATAACTTCTCGGGGGATGGCACCGGATCTCTCTCGTCGTAGCCGTCCCATCCAAGAGCAGTCGTCGTACAACCGCTCTCACCGCACACTCGCACTCGTACTGGTTTCCGGTCCGGCTTACATTTATTACTCGACCTCCACGCGTTGATACCTTTCGTTCAACGTGGTAAACCACGAGACATGTACACGTGTGCCGGCTATCTGACTGTTTCTTCAAATTTCATTTCTTCTAGGCACTCTTCCTATTTTCGAGGATAATACACAACCATAGGGTTTTTTTAACGCCTTCGAGACGGAAATGATCTTGTCGGTCACCATTGTCCTGCGTGACTCTGATGTTTTGTTAACATCAATAACTGAACATTTTCGCTCCGGACTCTCTGAAGAAAGTCTTTTTCCTATAGAATCGAACTCGGCATTTACGATGTCCGTGGAACAACGGCAAAAATCGCGAAAGTACGTGAAGATTTTCTTTTGATAAACGATTTTCTCTTTTGAGCAATACGTTGCGCATCGCGTATTAAACAAAACATAGTAGAGACAGAAAAAGTATCCATTATGTTATTCATTGTAAAACTATTTTAGGTAAGTGCGGATCCGGTGGGTTCCAAAGATGATCGAGAGTTGATATACTCGATCGCGACTGTTTACCTAATAACTTATAAATACATCCTAAAATATATAATTGGATATATATATATATACACACATACATGTATATTGAACTACTGCGATATAACCGTTTTCAACGCATCGCTGGTCTTCCTTGAATCGCTGACACCAAACGTAGATAGCGATGATAATAGCGTGAGAGGAGAAAGAAAAAAATAAAAAAACGATTGCGCAAATGGGAAACGCGAAAACGTGCGATTCTCAATAGTATCGATCGAGATGGCATTTAAAAACAGAAATAAAAAAATATATATATATAAATTTTTATTTCCTTACGCTCGACATTATCTGTTGAAATTTATGTAGATAATCGGATATGTGCATAATGTAATTATACGTGTAATGTACAGTGCGAGTTGCCAAAGCGGAGTTTCAGGAATAATTGCGATATTTTCGTTATCCCGATGAAACGAATTTTAGAGTAAAACTTCGATATATTATAGCAAACTGTACGCGGCAATTATTCGAAAAGATCATATCAACTGTTAAATGCTGAAACTTACGCTACGAGTAGTATAAAATATAAGTATATGATGCATAGAAAATTATGTAGTACCGATATTTAGTGCGAAGCTCACAGTCGCTTCCGCGTTTGGGGTACGAGCTATTGTAAATGAATCACACGAACTGTGTAAACGACTGTTCGATGCACGATACCTACGGTTTTACGCATCATAATAGAATATATTTTGTGAATTAGAACTCGCGTTTGTGCTTGTTAACAATAATACTTGCCAGCGAACGTTTTACTTAAATTCCGTTTGAATAGGAACGATCACAATCATCCAATCGTATGAAGAGATCGTTAACAATCGTTATCGCGCGATAGCGCGTTGGATTGAAAAAAAAAAAAAAACATAAAAAACATTCCACACTATCGGAATTCGAATGCAGGTGACTATCGCACGACGAGCGAATCTACGGCATTGTTCAATTCGTATGGTGGTAACAGATAATTTGACATCAGGGTAACGATATCAGGTTTTTCGTCGACGTGGAGATATTTAGATAGAAGCTTTCGGTTTTTTTTTTGATAAAGTAAGCAGTGTCAGTGCTCTTGTATAATAAAATATAATAAGTATTTCCTTGTTTCGTTTTCAAATTGTATTTGAGCTTGCCGACAGATACGAGAAAACTCGACGAAAAATTATTTTAAAGACGTTTGGCTGATCCGTGAAACGATCGTGGCAGCGAATGAGAGACGTAGACATTTTTTGAAGACAATGTAGGCAAGAAAGTGCGAGTATGAAGAATTATTATTAACGTCATCGTTATTATTATTATTATAAGTGTAAATCGTGTGGACGATCGGGGAAGGAGATCGAGAAGAGCCACATAGAGTTTTGTATCTTTCTCAAAAGAACAGAAAGAAAGCTGTCGTTAATTTAGATTGTTTGTTACTAAAGTTATCGTAAGTTTTCTCATTAACCGCAAATCGTAGTATACAAAATATATATCGCATCGAGATTTTTCGATAGAGTATTTCGGAAGCTCGCCTGTAGTCCCGCGAGAGATCGATTGCCCCATACGCGCGCGTGATAATTCATCTCGTCGGAGAGACGACTACCCGCGAAGGCAGTTTGGAGCTTAAGATGTTTTATAGTCATTGTACGAGGGGACAAGCGATTTTTTAAATTGAAATCGATCGCGCTCGTGTACCTTTTGCTTAAGATGTACCTTGCCGGGAGAAAAACGTCGAAAATAAATAGGGCGGCCTCGCGGGACTGGCGGCGTCGATAGACACGATTGACAGGAATCATATTTTCATACCGGTATTCATATACCGATTCTCCTCATGACTGTTGCGTCGATCGACTTTAAATGTACTGTGCCGCAATTAATCGTTGCCAGCTGAGATCCAAAAATACCTTCAAGATGTGTTTCGTTTTTTTTTTTTTTTTTTAATAAATAGAATATTTCTGTGATGACTATACGGTTGCGTCATATGGGAGTAATGGAGAAACTAAAAGAATATCAACGGCACGACTAAATGAAGAATAAAAAGAATAATACGACAATTGTGTATCGTCGTTGTTCAATAAAGCGAATCTACCAGTCATTTTTCGTTCTAATTTCTTTTTATGAAAACCTTTTATGAAATTCAGGCCACGTTACGCGCAACGAAAGATTTGAAAAACCTTGCATACACAACATTCCGATGTGAACCGACCCGAATAACCGACCGACCCGAGAAGCGAACGCAACCTAACCAAAAAAGGTATTTGTATACTTTTATAGTATGAAAACGTGGGAATATGCGCAAGCAACGATCTCATAGTAATTCTAGGCGGGAATTATCTCAAATAGCGGATCGACAGGTATGTATAGGCTATTTCAACGAAAAGTAATACAAAAACCGAAGATCGATCGCCCGCTCGATGCAGATGAGAAATTCAAGATTCTACAAATATAACTGCGGACAGAGGTGCAAAAAGAAATCGGGGATTAAATCAGCTCTTCCGCAGGTATGCAAGGGGTGGATAAGAGGGTGCAACGTCTTCCGCGGACTACGAAGACGATCCTAGTTTCCTTCATAAATAAACACAACTGCCCGAACATCTGGCGCAGACGTAATTCATCGCGAATTAATTTAAGGGTCCCGCTGTGCTGCTTTCCTTGCCGCACTGGTACTTTCATTAAGGTCTGCCGGCGCCATTTGGTCGCTCTATCCCGCTTTATGCTGATTTTATTTCCCTTCTTTCCGAGAACTTGAGATCTCAGTAATTGTGCGGTATTATATTTTATTACCCTGGGCATAATGGCCGCGTAAAATATGGCTCATCGAACTGGCATATCCAGAGGCAGTAGTCAAGAGAATTTCACGGCTCGCTTGAGCCTCTTTTCTCCTCTCTCTCTCTCGTTTTCTTTCTCTCGCACGTCTCTACGTAGCTAACAAGCGAGATTTCTCTCTTGGCTTTCTCCTTTCCACGCGCTTTTCTCGTCTCTATATATTCATTCTCATCTCTATACGTTTAGCGAGCTTCTCGTCTTCCAACTTTGGATGAAACGCGAAAAGCAATTCGTTGCAACCAGCGGCAGTGAGAGGCGGCTAACCGAGTCCACTATGGGATTAATATATATGAGAGCCCGCGGTTCCGTTTCACCGAAAATCGTATTAAAATTCTCCGAAACTATATTCTTCGCGATGCGTTCCTCTCGCAAAAAGGTAAGTCAACAGGGCAGAAAAAAAAATACAAACAATATCGTTCAGAGTTATTTTCCGAATGCGTCGAGAATATCCCGCGAGTATGGAAAATTTATATATAAAGGATTCGAATTTTATCAAGAGATTTTCTCGTAATATCGAAGTGTCGAAGAAATATTCGAGCGTTTTTCTGTTATTCATTTTTTTATTTTCCTTTTTTTCGTTCGAGAGAAACGGTAAAATTTATCTGATATTATGTTAAACTTCTTCGAGACACGGAGGAGCAGTGAGGATAGCGGATATGCCCCCAGCGATGCGCGAAAGGTGGGTTTCCGCTGGCTTTCCTCCCCCACTGTCCCCTTTTCGTTCGTCCCCGGCACGGTCTCGAGCCATCCTACTTCTCTCCGGGAGCGCGGCACGCACGTGCAGTGTAGGGTAACATTCAAACACTTGGCACCAGCCGGCGCCAGGTATGTGACATGAATATTTGTTTCTAATAAGATATGCTGCATCGCCAACGCCATTTGACATACCCGGGCAGCGCCGAGATTTACATTAGGACCATTAACTCGCGAAAGAAAGCCCTCCCCCGCACACCACGCACGCGTGTTACTTCCTCACGTTCCCCAGAATCTTCCGGCACTCATAAGATCACAATTAATTACGAGACAATTGAGCCAACGATATTCCTTTATTGCCTCAAGTAGCAGTCATCACTTTGCACTAGTCACTAGTCCTGTATGCGTTTTGCTTGGATCTATAAAAACCGGGTCAGTCAATTCGACGTTCATCCGTGAACAAACATTTTTCTGATTTTTTTTTCTAATTATGATTACCTATATTTAAAAATGGCAACAAATTGATAAAGTCAAAATGAGTGTTGAACGAGACGTCTTTCACAGTCGGTCAGACGTGCTCGCAGTACGTTTTTTTCTCCGTCGCACTTCCTCCATTAGTTATTCTCGGAATCGATCGTTTTAAATCCATCGCGACCCTCACACTCGAAAATATCTTCGATAACTATACTTTACTCCGTCGAGAGATTGTTCGGAGTTAAAAATTGTCTCGAGCGTGGCGAACAAATTTACCCATTGTTCGAGTTGAGTGGAGTGATTGTGCCTCGAAAGGATGCGGCCGCTGCGCTTTTACACAGAACGTCATTGTAAAGAATATTACTTTTTCTATTTTCAATCTTTCTTTTTTGTTGTTTTTCGTTCGTTCATCCGACTTAATTGTACCATTGGAAACTCCTTAAATGCTCGACACTCTCGACTCTTAATTACGACGTCGATTCACGGAAAGCTCGAAATCGGGCGGGACCGAAGGCCTCCACGAATTGCACGTGTCCACTCTATTCGGTCGCGCGTCAATTAAATAAAAGATAAAGTCCATCGAGCGTGTATACGTGAGGGATATATACACGGAATTGCTGGCCGAGAGAATGCTCGGCGTACGTGCGAGCATAGTTTCAGCTGGTGAGGAAAAAAAAAAAAAAACAAGCGCAATTCGTTTGCCGAACAAAAATGGATTGAACGAGCCAAGGCACGAACGCGCGTTGCAACTAATTCGAAAGAAATTTGATTGTCGCCGACTTTACATCGAGAAACAAACATGTATATTTTTTTCATTTTTTTCTCTTTTCCATAAATTCGTCAAAATTCGCTGTTACGCGAATATCAGTAAATTCACTTCCAGCTAAATATCACCGGTCATGATGCAATTGTCAGATTTTTTTTTTTCGTAAGTATAAAGGAACGAGAAGGGGTGGATCGCAAGCATGCCGGTGGTTGAGATGCGACCGGTGAATTTCGAGGCAGAAAATCGATAAGTCGGATTTCCGAACGAGCGTGTGGGATACAATACACCCCTCGGTTTGCCCTTTTCACGTGCGACTTCATCAATTCTCATGCGGAACACTTCAAAACTTTTGAGTAAATACATACGCTGTATGTACTCCATGTATAACTCCATATGAACGATAGATTCCACTGTGTGAACCGTCGAAACGATATAGCAGTACGTACTCTTAACAAAGTATACCTTCACATAGATACGCGCCGTACTATATTACGCGTTACATCCCTTTTTCATCAGGCTACACTCTCACCCTATACTACGGAGGTCCTCGGCTTTTAGCTGTACTACTGAAAGCACACTATTCGCTCGCGACGTATTTACCTATCTTTGCACCGTCACCGAGAAATGTTTTTCCACGGAATTATTAGAATTTTTTCGCCTCGCTTTTCCCGGGAATATTAACGCCACATTATTACGCGATATACCTCTTGCAAATACAGCAAAACATACACTCAAACGTACATATTCTTCAGTACACAAATTAATTACTCTTGAGGTTTGTTGTTATAATGTAATTACTTCGAAAAAATTGGAAAAACTCGTATAGTAATAATTATTATTGATATTGTTACTATACGTTATTATCCCTCTCGTTTTGCCCTTGCGGGCAGTCGGAGGTGAAAAAAAAATGCATTACAATCGTGGAAAGGCTCACAGCGACTCGAACAACCCACAACCACGCATGAATTTGCGTTTTTTTTTTAATGAATAAAAAGCGAAGGAAAACTATGGAAACGAAAAAATCAGTTCGTGTTATATCTTTGTTCTTCACGGAATATATTCCTGCTGTTCGCGGTAATAATGATGTACGCAACGGTATGATATAAGTAGCCACACACGGATAGCTTCGCAGATATACGCACACATTTGTAAATGGTTATGTTCTTCCTCCGCAATCTGCACGGGTAGCTCGTGCTCTCCACTGTTCCGGAGTACCAGTTGGTATTACACGGAAAAGCTCGGATCGCACATCGGTGTTACCCGCGAGAGTGAGGAGAGAAGTCTCGGGCTGCTATCGGGACTACAAAAACTTTTCATCCGCCGTCGTCGTGCAGTCTTTCTCACTCGCTCTTATACTTCCGTCCTCTCCCATTTCTCCTCAACGTGCTCGCCCCATCCCGTAACATAGTTGATTTATAACGGCCGAAGTGAATTCCCGTCGTTAAAAGCCAAAAACGCGAAGCATTCGTATAAGACTATACGAAAGAAAATCTTCCCACTGTCGGAAGGCCTCTTAATTCAATAATTTTTTTCGCCACTCTTGCGTCATGAAATCGTGGGAGAAAGAAATTCACTGGCAGTCGACCACGTGTAATTATCATTACATTGTTTCGCCTGAAAGCCCACTTTTGGCCATATTTATGATTTCGTCCCTAGCTAAAAATCAGAAGCGTAGAAAATTTCTGGGATCAATTTCTGGCCATTTTACACCGCTTCGCAGGTTTGTTTTCGATAAAGAACAGAAAAAACGGAAATGCGGCTAGAACCCCTAGCAGTGACGGGCGTTGCCAATATCCGTCATTCCATGCCAACGAATCGAACCCCGAGAAGAGTTTGTCAGAGAAAAAAGTGCAACCGCAGAACTATCGATGATTTACCACAATGTTGTCAAACTGTACACGTCAAACTGGGCGGGCAAGCCGGTATATACATCGGCGGTATAGGTGAGGTATGAAATTTTCACAACAGCTCATTTCGCTGGGTTCCAACGATGACGCGGTCAGCGGGATGTATACGAGAGTTTCATGTGTTTACAAGGTACGATATGAAGAGGTGAGAATCATGGACCATATATACACGAGATATATATGCTCGGACGCATCCAGTAGGTATTGTCCAAGCATCATCATCCATCCGTCGGGATGGTAACTATTGCCTGGTGTCGTTACGAGCATAGCGAACAACGGGCCACAGAGAGATGGTATAACAACATAGAATGGGGAAGGGGCCAAAGCTCGCGAGCGCGAGTCCCGTGGACCATCGTCGAATCCTGCTTTTATAGAGATGCTTCGCACGTCACATTAACGACGAAATGGATCACGTCCTTCTTCCCTCGTAAAGTAATACGCGGGACCCGCCGGACTTTGTTTAGCTTGCCGTGAAAGTGCACGTAAGCCGTTTCAGTCTTGATCCTGAAGGGAATGAGGGTGAAGGATTGCCGGGAAGAGGGGCAGGGGCAGGTGGGGAGGTTTAACAGGAGAGAAAGAGATGCCACCCAGCGTAACGTTTTCACACCGTGTGCCAAGAGAAGAACACACGAGAGTGACACGAGCCGGGAGAGAAAAGAGGATGCTTTTTATACTTTTCTCTTTTTATGGGTACGACGAAGCTCACACTGTGTGCGTCTGGTCCATCGGACGTGTGTATAGTTGCTGATGGCTTGCAAGCTTCTAGCTTTTGCTCGCTCTCTCATTCTCTCTTTCTATTCTTTGTCGTACCTTTATACACTCGGCGACTCCCTAACGCTTCGTCCAGCATCACGAGCTGACGCGGTAAATTGCAATTCGACCTTCTCTTCCACTCGCAGTACCTCATCTCTGTTCCAAACCCCCACCCCGTCCCGCTCTCCGCGCAGTCTCCACGCCTCCACGCCATACGTACATTACGCATACAATGGACTCTTTTCGCCGTTGGGCATACGATGAAACAGTAACTGCTACGAACCTTTCCAGACGCGTCATTCTCAACTGGCAACGAAAAGAAAAAATAAAAAAACATCGCCCGATGCTTTCAACGACGCTGTTTGATCGCACCTCTCCACTATCGAGAATCTCTTCTATCGACATGTGTATTACCACTTTTTTCGCCACTTTTTTCCGAGTTCGCGGGACCTTTTTTGCAAAAATTTCTTCTGATGGCCATTTGCATAATAAAATTTTGTGGCAAGATGAAAATAATAAAAGATTGAAATCGCGCGTATGTTCTGAACGACGCACTTACAAAAAATCTTTTTTTTTTCAAATCGTATATTTGGTATTATCGAATTCATCCAAATAATACTTTACAATGGTAGGAATCACTCATTCAATCTCAGAAAATAACACTTCAAAATCAGCCCCAACTTGACGCAAAAAATTACTATTTTCTCTCTTATTTTTGAGACCCCCCTCTTTCAAGTAATTTGGTGATAAGCAGAATGTTCGCATACGGTAGATGCTACGCATCGAATAGGCAACGCCGAGAAACAACGGCGGGAACGAGAGGGATTTCACCTATTTCACTCTCATCCCTAATTTAACAACGCGCGACGATGGAGTAGTAACGTAAAAAAAAAAGGGAGGCAAACGATAATGGAGTTGGCGAGGCAGAGGGGTAAGGTCGCGCGGGACCCTTTTTTCACGATATGCGAGAGCTTATCGACGGACGAGCGTTGTTAACCGCACTCCGGCTTTACGCCGTAGTGCACGAGAAACTCTCACTGGGATCTCAATGGCAACGCTTTGCGGATACCGTATAGTACACTTTCGCTCTCGTCTCTGCGCGCGAGAAGCCTATCATCATTTTCGCGAGGAATTCGAATGCGCGGAGCCCGCGAATATCGCAAGATTGTATTTCTGAAGTCATCTCGTTGAAGTTTATGAGTGAAAAAAAATATATATACATCCGGTACTGCTGCTGTTCGCTCGCATTTGCCGAGATAGTAGATCTCATCTTGTGGCCTGGATCGCTGAGCCTCCGGCGCGTTTTTTTTTTTTCTCTTTCGAATGTCTTTCACGATCGTCGTTTCTTATTCTCATAGTCTAGTTCTTTGTTTCCTTAGAAATGTTTCGTTTGTATGCATATTTTTGTTTAAAAGAGGTTCCTAATTCTTTCTTCGGGCAATAGCACAAAATGTCCCCCTGTATCTTAGATCATCGTCATTTTTTATCCTCGTAGAATACGTTGTATTTTTTTTTCTGTGGAGCAAACGAAATCTTTATCCGAGTGCTCGCAGTATCTGTTATCTCACCGTTGAAAATCTATGCATGTCCGAAGCTTCAAACTTTTCTTATCGACGGGCATTAGAGCCCTCAATGCTAGTGCGCATCGTTCGGATCCTAATGGGAAATCTGATTCAACGTTTGTAGTGCCTCTAAAGAGATTAATATTCTCGGATAACATAGCTGTTCATAGAGACTAACATTTGCGAAACATCGTTCATATTCCATAGAATACGGCATCGAACTTAACGAGGGGGCTTCAAATGGATGAAATTCTGTCAGCGTTGGTTTGATAAAATTGTTAATGGTAAGAGGATTATTAACCTCCGTGTATAAATCTGCTTATAAAGGAAAACTTTGTTCACGAACTAATGGAAATGTTTTTCTCGTCGCTATTCGAATTTCGAGCGATTATACAAATCGCGAATTGTCTCATTTTTGTCCGTCTACTTTTTTTCCGTTTTATTACGTTTCCACTTCTTAAGCAATTCTCCTTGCACCTTTTGTTTTGCATTTTTTTTTGACGTGCATGAAGAGTGATGATTGCAGAAACGCGTGTTCCAGCGTCGGCTCGTCGACGTTTCGCCCTGTTCGCGTCTGGTCTGTTACGTCGGGCGCTGCTCGGCTCTGCCGTTCCTCGTTCGTCGGTCGTTTCAGCGCGCTCGCCGTCTGCCGCCTACAGTGTCCAGTATATATCCGCGCGAGTACAGCGTCCAACAGAGAACCGAGCAACAGCAACATCACACGATGCCACTCTAGCTTTGCCTTTGCACAGCATTACGTAGGCAAGTTTCGTGATTTATATCTTTGGAAATGAGAGAGTTTGCGAACCCGTGCGAGAGAGAAATTGCTCCGTGTACCTATCCCGTCGCATGAATTTCTATGTTACACAAAACTATTTTGATTGACAATACACTGTAAATAATTAAAGCGAGGAATAACAAATTTGCAGGGTCGATGTTCACGCAGACTCGATAGTTCGGAAAATAAATATGTGCGCCAAATCGTCGTGGCACGTGTTGCGTCTCTCAAGGCTCGAGATCCGACGTTCTTAGGCAAAATCGAAGAATGCACAAGGCTCATCGAGGATCGATCAGAATCGAAAACTCACGCTCGAAGAGGACGGAGAGTGTGTTTGCCAAACGAAATCGAAAATTACTGACGCCGTTAGACGGAATGGCCGAAAGTTCGAAAAGTCAAGAAACCAACGCGCGTAGAGAAGTGGGATGTACGTCGAGCAGTCGAAGGCAGCGACAGTGAGAGAGCGGAGAGGCAGGAGAAGCGACAAGAATAGTCGAAGTACACAAGAGGCGTTTCACTGGAGCGATATTTACAATGTCTGACGAATGAAGTAATAATTTAGTAGATCGAGAGACCGAACGACGTGGCGGATACGTTCCAAACGAGAATATAGGAATCCGTGCAAGTCGTAGAGACGAGAAGATTTTCCTTCACGAAAATTGAAGAGATATTATTCCGTGAAATGTAGTTCGCGCGGCGACAAATATTTGTTTTTACCTTTTGGAAACGCGCCGGAAAACCCAAACGGTTTCGGCGCAAATCATTGAATTCCAAATCAAGTTTGATTTCTCTTCACTGCATCGTACGACAATCGTAGATTATTTAACGTACGTTAACAACAAATTTTCATCTCTCAAAGGATATTGTAATTTAGATGCGCCGTTTTGACCATCTGCTTTTCGGCTACAAGGAAGAAGCAGGACTTGGGATTAAAGTTTGTTGACAAGGAGCTCGCGGGTCCTTTGCCGAACAACTTTTCATATATGATACTGCAGAAATAAAGCCACCGTTGGACGAGTCTTTCGGTCAGCATATGAAAATCCTGCAATATTATCTTCCCTCGCGGAGAATAAAAGCTGCTGGTGCTGCTACTTGCCCCGAATAGTAGGTTTATTGTAAGTAGCGCTCGACCCAGTCCTATTCGGACACAGATGTTAATATCAAATACAGCTAAATATAAAGTCGAACGTCGGGAAAAAAATCCATCCAAGATTTCGTAGACCTACAATAGGAAACGATTGCAGGTAAAGTATTATTTCTATGAATCCACAGAAAACAAAACTTTCTATTTATACAAATCTTTCTAGTCGTTACAAACGTGTAAAGAAAAGAATTTTCGTCCATTATCTACCTCGAATGATCAAAAATTGCGTCGATAGGTATCAATAAATAAATTAGAGCGTCGAGAAAAAAAAACGATACAATGAGCCACGAAAGTGGAATATCTGCAATATGAACGGATTGTGGGGATGCAACGATAATTCGTAGCTCAATTCCGGAAACGAATTAAAATATCTAAAGCAACTAAATATCTCCTCAAACGTTGAGAAATAAGGCGCTGACGATTTCAGATTCCATTAATGGCAACGAATACTAGTCGCAGAAGAAAAAAGGAATCTTTCAACGAATTACAACAGGTAAAGTATAATTTCCAGCGTCAGAGATGCGTCAGAAAAAAATGTTTTCATTCCAAAGACTCGTCAGGCCGTTGCAATCGAATGAAAACGAACTCGGCAAAAAAGGAACCGCAAGTAAAGGATCAACGAAGTGTGTTTAGTATTCTGCCCTTATCTACTGTGAACGATCGAAATTTACGACGATGAGTTTCGATAGATGAATGACAGAGAAGAAAAAAAAAAAGTCGAATATAAAGAGTCATGAAAGTTGGATATCCGGGAGAGGAATGGGTTTAGGAGGTGAAACGATAAGTCGTAACGGAGACTTCCGGGTACGTACGAAAGAAGATGATCGAGAAGGAGTCATCGGCGTTGGCGGGCAGACAATGGGGTACCGAGCGTTACGTGTTCAATGGCCATCGTTAATCAGACGTGAGCGTTCACGGTCCTTCTCTCTTGTACGTTACTCCGTTAGGTATCAGGGCCAACCTAGGAGTCTATAATATGTACGACCGCTGTTACGTTCGTGTGCGTTGAAATAGGGCTTCCTTGGTGGTAGTTTCCCAAGGTTGGTTATACGCTGGAACATCCAGTTACATCGCGTTATATCTCACTTTGGTAGATCGTGACGTTGCACGGTTTCCGACTTCCTGATGGGTTCCGACCAGCTCGTTTCACGGCCCAATGAAAACGCTCGGTAAAAATTACAGCCGCGTTGCTTAACATGCTTTATAATTATTTCACCGAAAAGGCCTTATTAATACTGAGACTCGGTACATTAATTTATCTTTCATGTGAAAAAATCTGTACCGAGGCCCAAAACTGTAAAGTATCCTCTAAAAGAATTAGAGCCTTTCTCGAGAAAAAGTGAAGAAACCCAAAGTATTCACAAAAAGCGTTACGCTTCTTCTGAAGAAAGTTATAAAAATTGAAACGTAGCGTGGACTTCAGAAATACGTAGAGCCAAACTATCATTATAGCAATGTGGACGAATGAACGAAGGAGCGAAACAACTAGAGGTGTTCTCGCACGAAAATTCGTTTTTTTATATCTCATACTTTACTACACTATACTTTCTTTATACTCTTACTATGGACGACAAATTTACCATTTTTTCCTAACGGCTTTTCAGATGAATACAAAAATCAACCAAAGCTTGGAGTTGTACAAGTGAAACATTGTTCAATTCATTAAATACTTTTTCATACTTGGTTTTCAACTGAGCTATTTTCGCTTTATCTCGACGCTGAAAGCAAAGGACAGAACTAAAGTTCGTAGTTTCGTGAGTAAAACATTGGATAACTAACTTTGATAGTCGTCAACGTTATTTGTACACGAGAGTCACACAGGGCTCTCTCGGTAGTGTTCTGTCCGGAGGGAGAACTCGTCTGTGCGTTTTGTGAGCAGGTGGAACGGTAGCGTTTCGCTGTCAGGACACTTCCTATTAATTTCACCTCGACTAATCTCCAATTTGTGTCTCCTTACTTTGTAAAGTATTACAGTAGAGATCCATGACTCTCCCACCCTTCTTGGGGTGGGAGCGAGGGGGGGGGGGTGAAGACTCTCTCGCATCTCGAGATAGTGACTGGGAGGGGTGAGAGACTCGGATAGAAAGCCCCAAGGAAGGAGAGAAAGAGAAAGCTCAATGGTAGTTATATATAGGTGAGATAGCCATAGCCGTTATAAATTGTTTCGAAACTTTAAGGGAAGAGAACGGTCGTCGCTCATAAATATATAAATAAATAAAAAAATCATATATTTTTCGCGAGTGTCTTTCAATGTCCTGCTCCACCCCTCACGCTTCTACGCACGCATTTTCGACGCATCTTTCCGGACGTTACTGTTAAGAGAAATGAAAAACTGTCCCCGATACTTTGCGCTACTCACATTTTTTTTATGTCCTATTCTCGTGCTCGACGCGAGCGAAAGGACGAAGAAAAAAAAGCGATCGTGATTCGAAGAATGGATATGAGAATGAGAAAAGACGACGATTGCGTTATTCGATCTAGTCAGCAGCAACCTTGTGATGAATGTCAACGATTCAAAGAGTCTGCTTTTCTTCTTCAACCCTCGTCTCTATTTTTTTTTGCCGAAGTCCCTCTCACGCTATCGCCGTCCTCGCGGTCTGATATCCCCTGATAAAGAAGCCCGCGCGGGAGCGCGTTCGGCCTCGATACCCTCGCCGGTTCTTCCTGCGGCTTGGTGCAATAACGAACGCTGCCCATTTTTTTTACCCCATCTCCGTTGCCTCACGCTTCACGACTCACGAGTCGCCACTCTCGTCCACCGATAACTTCGTTCTCGGTGAGCGAAAAAGCAACAGCCCGTCAAAGAGAAACGTGGAAAAAAAAAACCCCCCAGACGAATCTTTTAATTTATCTTTTACCGCTAATTAGCCGTTAACATAGAGACGAAATTCCAATGAGAGAAATTAATGAAACGAATAAACACGTTATTCATCGGTTTTGCCGGAAAAGAAACGATCTACTTTCAGCATCCGAATGTCGAGCGTGCGAAGTGAAGTAGACTTCGCGTGTATTACTTTTCAGTCACGTATAGCTGACGTAACGGCGCGAGACGCTCGGTCGGTTAAGCGACGTCGAGTCTCTACTGCGAGTCGAACGGTATTACGCGCCGATTTATCTTACGGAACTTCAAAGTCAGCTAACTCGCTTAAAACCACGCGTGGCATATACCCGCGTTTATCCGCCGACAACCGAGTTTGACGAACTCCGCGAATCTTCTCAAAGGAGTGAAGAAGAGGACGCCCGTGTAGTCCCACTTCGATGTTTCATCTATACATTTTCGCGTCGCCGTTCGGATCCCCCTTCCCCCTCCCTCGCGCCTTCCCCCATCTTCCCGCAATTTGGTCCTCTCATACGCTTTCGCTAAACTTCTAATCGCGTAGTGTCTTCGGTTAATTGTCTTTTTTTTTGCGTTATCTTTGCAAAGCAAAATTTCCGTCGCGGGTCATGAAATTTTCCGTACGCTTGGAGATTTTGCCGTCGCTCGTTTTCTCTCGCGCTCTCTCTCTCCCCCTCACGAGTTCGCGCAGTTATTGAATTATTCACTAGATAACAGACATCTGTGAAGCTTCGCTGCGATGCTAAGAGAGAAGACAATTACCAGGAAACAGCTCGAGATAACAACAACAAGCGGCATTTCCAACCAGCACCGGTGACTACTACGCTACGCTTGGGATATAAGGAGGGGCGGACGGCAGGGAGGAAGGGGGAAGGGACGCGCGGGCAACAAGGTGCCCACCGAGAACCGACTCGCGCGTTCCCTCCGCCGTGCTTCTCCATACCTACCTCTCAACACGTTTAGCAATAGCAAGAGGCAAACAGGCGAAACGCGCGTGGGGGGCCACTTCCGTTTCAACCCCATCTCGACGTCTCGTTCCCTTTCCGCTGTTGGGCTTGTGTTATCTTTACGATATATATATCTCGCTCTCTGTCGACCGTTCATATCGCGATAGTCGAGCGAGCGTTAATTACCAGCCGAGCAGCTTCTTCTCGTTCGCGATGCCAGCGGGGACGTTTCGAAGTCGTGTCACCCGAATTCACCGTGCGAAAAGCCTCGCGACGCGAGCGAATCTCTCGATTGTCCCACTCGGCGCGACGAAACTTGTAAAACTCTTACCTGAAACGAATTCGATATTGAGATGAATTTCTTTTAATGCATTTATTCACATACAGCGTTATTACAAGAATGCGGCACATATAAACACAATGGAAAAGTCAAAGACATTGCGGCGATCGGAGATTGCGTGCGTCGATCGATTCACCTCGTCGATGTTTCCCCGTTCGGATAGACGCGGCGGAACTGGGAGCTGGGATTCACAAAACGTATCACTGGCTTCACGATATTTCTTTTTTCACAACTCTAGATACACCGGTTGTATCGCTGAGTCGTGTAAAATACTTCGATCGCGAATAAACTACGAGAAAAAACATTACGGCCGGTCCTGTTGTGAGGTTATGTGCGACGCGGACCCTCACACGCGCGCGGTCCACCGCTGACTGCGGCGATGGGACCGTTGGCGCTCGATGTCGCGGCGCCATCTTTGTTTTTCAGTCCCCGCGGTGCAACGGCTGCGCGTAGACGTAGTCGCGCGATGTCGAGCGCAAGTGAGTGAATTTGTGTAAACACGAGCGTTGTGGCGGGTTTAATCGACAAAGATCTATCATTGCGATGTTTGGACTACGTTAAGACGCCAAAGACAAAGCCAATACGATGGGGATTAATCGAAATCGCAAAAAATGTGAGAATCTCGCGTAACGGTTTTTCTTGTTGATAGTCGCGGCGTGCTCGGCGTACTCGCGGCGTTCTTTCTTTCGCGAAACAAAATTCGATTCCCGCGATGCAATTACGACGCGTAAAAAGTTATTTCACGATGTTTTGCGGTAGTGCGGATAAGTTTCGTAAACAAAGTGGCAATAATCGATTGATCGCGAGAAGACCGTTTGTTAAGCCGCGTGGAATGCGACGCGGTGCCCAAGCGAAATGCCACGCCGCGAGAACTAACATGTCGAGATTGTTTCTGAATGCGATCGAAGTCGCGAGAGATTCGAGGTTGGCGTTTCATTTTCTTTTTGTTGCTCACTTTCGATGCACAACAATTTCTATTGGGCCGATTTGTTTCGAGTCTTTTTTTCCCATAAATTTCAATCGCATGAATATAACGACGCCGCGTGAAAATCATTTTTTTTTTGCGATATCGGGCGTGGGTGAAAAACAGTGTGTGTGACAATCGATTTATCGGACGAAAAAGAACTGTTACGGATGTGCGAAATACTTCGAAATAACCGAGGGAAGTTCGGAAGTTGCACGCAATCATGCTCGCGAGGGTTTTTTGACGGGGGTTTAATCTTTTATGATGCTTATATACGGAGAATGGGAATGTCGATCGGTGCAATTTTTTTCGAGTTTTTTTTTTTTCAATAAACGCAGTTTCGTCGGTGTCGTGAGTGCGCGAATGCATTCATTTACATACAGCGTTATTACAAGTATGCGGGATATATGAGCACAATGGAAAAGTCAAAGACATTGCGGCGATCGGAGATTTCGTGCGTCGACCGATTCACCTCGTCGATGTTTCTTTTCGCGTTCGGATAGACACGGCGGAACGACGGGATTCGCAAAACGTATCGCTGGCTTCACGATATTTCTCTCTTCACTACTCTAGACACACCGGTTGTACCGCTGAGTCATGAAAAATACTTCGATCGCGAATAAACTACGAGAAAAAACATTACGGCCGGTCCTGCTGCGAGGTTATGTGCGACGTAGACCCTTACGCGCGCGCGGTCAACCGCCGACTGCGGCGATGGGACCGGTGGCGCTCGATCTCGCGGCGCCATCTTTGTTTTTCAGTCCCCGCGGTGCAACGGCTACGCGTAGACGTGGTTTCGCGATGTCGAGCGCGAGTGAGTAAATTTGTGTAAACACGAGCGTTGTGGCGGGTTCAATCGACAAAGATCGTTCGTTGCGATGTGTGGAATACGTTAAGACGCCAAAGGGAAAGCCAATACGATGGGAATTAAACGAAATCGCGAAAAATTTGAGAATCTCGCGTAACGGTTTTTCTTGTTGATAGCCGCGGCGGGCTCGGCGTACTCGCGGAGTACTTCGCGAAACGAAATTCGATTTCCGCGATGCAATTAGGACGCGTAAAAAGTTATTTCACGATGTTTTGCGGTAGTGCGGGTAAGTTTCGTAAACAAAGTGGCAATAATCGATTGATCGCGAAAAGACCGTTTGTCAAGCCGCGTGGAATGCGACGCGGTGCCCAAGGGAAATGCCACGCCGCGAGAACTAACAAGTCGAGATTTTTTCTGAATGCGATCGAAGTCGCGAGGGATTCGAGGTTGGCCTTTCATTTTCTTTTTGTTGCTCACTTTCGATGCACAACAATTTCTATTGGGCCGATATAAACCATTTTTTTTTGCTATATCGGGCGTGGGTGAAAAACAGTGCGTGTGATAATCGATTTATCGGACGAGAAAGAACTGTTACGGATGTGTGAAATACTTCGAAATAACCGAGGGAAGTTCGGTGATGTGAGAATTAAAAATCGAAGTTGCACGCAATCATGCTCGCGAGGGTTTAATCTTTTATGATGTTTACGTACGGAGAATGGGAATTTCGATCGGTGCAATTTTTTCCGAGATTTTTTTTTTCAAATAAATGCAGTTTCGTCAGTGTCGTGAGTGCGCGAAGAATGATGAAATCGCTACGTCGGGCGCGAGCGAAAAACAATTTGTGAAAACAGTGAGAATCGACGCAAGAAGACAAAGCATTATGGAGTTGAATACGAGTATATCCGATGGAAGTCCGGCGTGGTGAGAATTTGCGGTCTGGTAAGTCAACGTTATTTTTGCACGTTTTTTCTTGCACGTCCTTTTCTATGTTTTTATGGATCGTCAGTGGCCGAACCTGACGGATTTCTTTTGACTTTTCCTTTTGACGAAAAAAAACGGAATTATGTTGATCAGAAGGCGAACGAATTTTCACGCTTATCTTACTACCGTCAATCCATTCGTCAATCAAAGGGTCGTCTGGCGCACGATGTCGATGTTTAGGTGTACACACGTGTATTTGAATAGTATTAGTATCCAGACTGTAGTTCGAATGAATTTACTGGGTGGGAAATCACTCTCGGAAATGACGTAGACACCACTCATCTCGTTATTTCTCTCATCCATCTCGAATATTCGATCGGCCGTCGGTTTGCCTACCTTCAATACTACACGAATTTTGCTGGAAAATTGAAATAAAGAATGGAAAAAACAAATCTCTCACTGCATCTATCTCAATGTAAACAGTCAGTCAGTCATCGGGAAAAATACCAGTATTCGAGTTTTTGTCGAAACGTTTACCAAAACATTTATTACACAGCCCGGTTCGTCAATTCTTTGACAGAATTTCTCAATTCTACATATTCCATTAATAATTTGTTGTTGGAAATCATATAACAATTCTCTTCATCGAATATTTCGTTCAACGATTATTGCATTGCAAATGGTGATTGCCCGTGGATTCAAAAGGCATTTCGTGCGCGATTTATTCCGAAAAGCTCTGTTTGCATTGTACTCAGAAGGTAAAGAGCAAACTGGCGGATAAGTGTAACGAATGTTCGTAGCTCGTTGCAGTTACCTTAACCCTGCGTTTAACTCGAGAGGTTTTATGCGCGTTAGGAATATTGGTCGATTGTTGAGACTTTGAGTAGTCTTGTAATACCCGCGAATTCCGAGGGAAAGAGAGATTGTTAGTCGGAGTTCCGATCCTTGCTGTCTCGGCCGTCGTCGTTGCCGCGGTCGCAGCAACAGTGGCAGGCAGGCAGCTGCAGCGGCGGTACGTACTGTTCGAAAAGCCTCGGAACAAGCTCGCTCTATCGTCGTGAACCGAGGAAACTTTCGAGGGGAAGCGTTGGAGATCCCCTACCGACTGTCCGCTATTTCACTATATTCGCTCTATCCCAAGAAGTTGAGGTTGGTTGCGCGCGAGAGTATCGAGGCGTTTTGCCACGTGTTTTGGTCGATCCCCGCCACATACACAGGCCGTATATATATATGTACGATATAACTAGTGCCCCTTTCTCGTTCGAACTACATCGTCTCTACGGACTTTGTCCATCCTCCACGCCCGTGTTATACTTCGGTAACACGGTCAAAGTGAGCGGACCCGCGAATCTCTCGTTCTGTGATTAAAGAAAATTACGTAGCACGAGAGAATGGATAATTACAGGCGTGTGGATGCTTCGTCCAACGGGCGAACACTGTGGCCGAGAGGTGAAGAGAGAAACTCATGACCACCGCCACGGGACATAGGATAGTCCTGCAACGATGGTTCTGTTTCTCCCGCTGCGTCCTCCCTCCCACCATCCCCCGAGCTATATACTAATACCGCTGTGCCGTGGACAACGGCAAGAAGGGCAAGCGAAATAGAAACAACGAGTCAACGTATATAGGCTTTGTTCGGCAAAATTTGCCGACCAGAGATCTCCTCACTAATTTTAACTGCGGCGAGCAAGGGAAACTTTGGCTAAATACCATTTCGACTATTCTCCGATGACTACACGTAGGTCGTCAAGGATCTCTTCCGTATGTAACCGGAAGTGAGACATTTGTTCGTTCGCATACAGAGAAGAATTATTCTGTTATTCTCTGTAGACGCCATACAATTTACGGGCTAGAATACTTTTCAAATATTCTACAAGGTGGATTAACTTTTCTCGTCCCGTCGCTTCAATATGCCCATAATAATCCAAAATTGAATGAAAAATTTTACGTTGGACGACCGAGATGTTAGACTTTACGCATAAAAAAAATCCCATGATTTCATGGTTGCGCGAACCATTTGAAGGCAATGATTGGTGAAAAATTACAGGGGTACATTTATGTTATCCATACATAAAAAGTTGATTATTATGTTTTTTTATCATGATAAAAGTTAGGAGATTTCATCTCGATACGTATAGAAATCTTTATATTTAATTGTTACTCTGTAAATGAAGGTACCTTCCAGGCTCGTTAGCCCATCAAAGCCCATCTCGTATAGTATCTTATCTGTTATCTACGTAGTTGCCGTTATTATGTACATTATATCTGAAAGTGTCCATATCCGTATGTATACACGCCTACCGGCAACAAACTTTCGGACATTTCCCTCGGTTACCGGACGGCGAAGGACCTCGTTAGCCATCAAAGACTCAGTGTTATCCTTGCTCCTAGCTTTACTAGACGTGCGCTTCCGCAAGCTTTCGTTCAACCCGTTTCTCTGCCTCGAACTTCTCGCGTCTCTACATCGAGTCGAACGTTAGTGTAGTGGCGCTACAACCATGGACGAGGAAAAAAAATTATGGAGCGTGAAGAAATTATTAAAATGATCCGCGTATAAAAGATTTTTTGGCTGCGAAACCACCGATATGGTACTTGAGGTCGCGCACGAGCGGAATATCTACCACACGTTACGAGAATTATAGAGGCGATTCAGAAAACGACTGTTGGCTTTGGGAGCTACGAGAATTTACTCTCATATCCCACATATATCGATAATTTCATAACGTCTGACAGCAGTGCTTTTCTTTTGCACATATTATTTCGTTATTCTTTCTTTCGTTCACAATTCTTTTGTCGATTCTGTATTTCACTACTAATACTATTTTTTGTTGTCTTTTCGAATCAATGGAAGTAAACAAAAATACATAGGATTATGTGTAATGCGCAGGATATACGAGACGTTGTTGTTTCCATTGTTTGAAAGTAAAAAAATAAAACTTCAATGGCCCAAGAATGGCTTGGCTATTAACGACTTGTAGATAAAATTCACACCCGGAAGCCAAGTGTACCGACGATAATGCTTCTTTACAATTTACACGAGAAAGTGGGATTCAATTTTGTCTCGCTTGCCTTTCACGTGTGTGAACCAGCGGAAACACTCGAGAGCTACAGCCACCCCCTCCGCCCCGGCCCGTACTTTAATTGACATGCATTCCCACCGCTAACCTCGGTTCGTCGTTCCTCGCATGCTTTCCAAAGCCTTCACCATCCCTATCGCGGACCCGTTCGCCTCGTACCCTTTTTCGAGCTAGAAAGCTTTTTGGTACAGGGAATGCGAAAGTTATCTTGATGTGTTAGCGTCTGTGGAGTCGGAACGAAATCGACTATCGAAATATACGTCGCAGCTGCCGGATAAAGCCATTGTCAGTCCATTAGGATTAACATTAATCTTTAATATGGCGAAACGCGCGTGTTTCGAAAGGATTATTTTTTTGTTCTCCTCGCGTCTCCGTGCGCGGCGGTTAACCAGCGGTGTACAACGTTCATTGATCATTAATTTACATTCACCCACTCGGAATTCTACTTTCTCTCCAATACGTTTTTTTTTCCCCTTTCTCTTTTCGTTCGCTTTCATCATCACCCTTTGGGTTGCGCCCCAATTAAAATACTATGCTTGTACGCGTGGACTACGTTACGCAAATTTTACAAGTAAATATATTCGACACAGTCGAAACTAAAATACACGGCGAAACTCTCGCTCTCATCGAGCTCTCGAAATGTTTCCATTTTAATTATGCAAGTACATCGGTGAGTTGTTACATTATGCATTATAACAAGCCGAGCAACGAGCTCAAAAGGTATAGTGAACTCTCTGCGAATAAACATAGTCGTAACGTATAGTGCATAATGCTCGGAATACGTCGATGTGTTGATGTCACCGTCGCCCTCGCCCCCTTCTCCCTACTCCCCATCCCCTGAAAATATTAATTATAAATTCTGCAATTCAATACAATGTTATAATTCTCACCACTAACGATGAAGCGTAACTGCAACGATACAGCCGATAATTCGTCGGACACAGGGTTTAGGTAATCGTCGCCGTACGATGAACACCGCAAGGACATTCTTTTTTGAACAGCATTCGCGCATAATTCGCGTCGGTCGAATGCCCAATTAATCAATGAACGTCGAATCAGCATATATCACGGAATCATACTGGCTAATACTCCTTTCGACACGAGCAATCGGATCGCATTACTGCCATGTGTCTGTCTTTATTAAGGACTCACGCTTCGGGGAATCGAATTTTCGATACTGCGCTTGTGGCTCTGCGAACCCTTCATTTCGACTGTAACTTTGCCTTTGCTTACTCGAAACGCGTGGCTGGATGTTCTACGTTACATATTCCTTTTTTTTTTTTTTTCAATTAAAAAAATCGCAAAAGGACTGTATTAAGCTTATTTGACTTTATAATTAGGGAAGTTTTATATATATCGTAATTCGTTAACGGAATAAAATAATATCTCGATGAAAAGCGTCAACGTCACGTCGTTGCCCAAATCTCGTATGTAGGTTGAACTTATACCGGTAGGCAGAAAGCATCAAGGGAAGATATTCGCACTCGGTGTTATATAATCCAGGAACTTTGTGAATGCCCCTTTAGTCGTGCTCCCGGAAATCGTACTACTTTGTCCATAATTTAGTTAAGAGCGTCATGCGTGTGACGTGTACGGTATAGAATAGATCGGAACAACCGAAGCGCGAATAGAACTGGCGTACGGCCAACCCCCAGGTCCAGAATCCGTGTAAGTGACTTATTATCCACCGTTTGCCTATATGCGCAACCCCATGAGGAGGGATGAGGAGGAGGCGGTGGAAGCAGAGGGCCGGGGCTCTATCGGTGTTATGTAGTGTACATACTAAAGAGGATCGCTTCGTAGAGAGTGAGCCAACGAGAGGTTGGAAACTCGTGCTAGAGGAGGGCACAGATACTGGGTAGGGGGGACGCTAAATACCGGAGGATATTAGAGCCAAACCGCCGCCGAGAGTTACACATCAGATGAACGTCAACTAATACGATAGAGCATAAGCCGCATTCGTCCGGTACCAAACGATTGCACAAACTGTTCGCAAACCACACCTGCATACGACCACAAAGATACATAACTAGATATTCATTTTTCCCACTATACCACACACCGGGAAGAAAGGTTCGTTAGAATTGAGTTAATCGCAATCGTGAGTTGCGAAGAAAACAATTCGATTGCTTGATTTTAAAAAATCGTCAAAGTCCACACGATAAAATATTTTTTTATTCGAATTTTTTTTGACGTACAGTTGCAGTTCACGAAGTTTTTTGACGGCTTCATTTTATCAATCTATGGAGATTATTTCCGAGATTTATATTCTTTAATATTGACAACATGGGGCGCGAAACTTCATGCACGTTCGCCAACTTTTATCTATATTTTTTATATATTTTTTTAAACATATTATTGACGTTGGAGTCACAAGTTGAAATCCGTCTGAGGCTGAGAGAGCGGGCGTGAGGCACGGAAAAGCCGGGAATGCGCGGTGAAGAAGACTGAAAGCAATTGCAAGTCGGCATGTAAAAACTTTGGGGTCTGCTACGCATACAATGCTGAATAGCGGAAAGTTTTGCGAAACCTTCATCCTCCTCTCACCCTCCCCCCTTCTCAAACCGCAAGAAATATTGTATGAAAACAGAGGGGTACGAGCGTTACGAATCTCGGAGGTATGTTCATACGTAGACAGAAAGACAGTTGGCGCGTGTCAGCTTGGAAAACAAAAAAAATCGTCGCGTTTTTCTTTCGACGCTTTCGCAATTTTTCCATTAGACGAGTGATGAATCTTGAACATCTTAATATCACCAGGAAATCGTAAGCAGCTTATCTTTCTTTCAGTTATCGTCATTTGCTTGCACTCCACAACGTTTCTTGACAAGATTTTATCTCCAGTGAATATACGATGTGAAGAAGCGAAAGAGATCCGACATAACCATTTGAAATAAATGGAGTATTATAAGAAAATTGGAGAAATATAATTTTAACGCTAAAAAAATGTACAATCTTGAGTGATTGCAAATCTATTTCAATACACAAATTCAATACACACTTGTAACAGCTATCGGGGATAACGGAAGGGAATATTGTTTCCATAGTAGAAAGAGAGTTCATTGTAGCGAAGGTGTGCACTACGTTTCGACTCTAAGGATACTGCGGATTATCGGTAATATCGTTAAAATTTACCGTAGTGAGGCGCGAAAAGACGTGAAAGAAGATGGCGGCCTGGATTGGGCGGACGGAGGGGTGTTGGATAAAGGTCGTCGTTGCAGGATAGAAAGGTGGGCGAAGGTGAAGGGTCGATGTAGCCAACGACGTAGACGTAGTTGGCAGAAGAGTAGACGGAGACAGAACACGGCAAGAGGAAGAGAGATAATGTGAGAAGTGGCGAGAAGAGGAGAGGAAAGCTGTCCGCAACACGTCTCTGCTCTCAAGCATCCCGACCGCCCGAGGGGTCCAAGTTTACTTACAACTTCTCTGCCAACTTCTCAATATTCATCCCAATTATAGTGTATAACGAGACGGCCCGGAGACCGGGCAATTGTTGCTGGCTACGAGCTATAGCAGCTAGTCTCGCGTCACTGGTACGTTCTACGGTGAAGATTCGTCGTGCGTTTCTTCGGCGCCTCGGCGGATAACGCTCAGGGTAATCGTTACAGATGCAGGTTTCAAGTATGCCAATCGGTTAACGATTCCAAAACTTTGGGAAACTCAGATGATAGGGACGAAGAAACTATTTTACCCGCCGAAGATGAGCTATCAATTTTACGAGACAAGGCAACGTCATAACTTCGATAACGGGTTATTGTATTGGTTGTACAGGCTCTACTTTGGCCTGTTGTCTACAACAAAACTTGCCGACGGTCAAATCGGTGGGAGCATGAGAAAATCTATTGTTCGATCGACGAGCTTCAACTCCAAGAGGCTCGAGGCCTTATTGAGATGACGCCGAATGAGGGGTTGACCGATTAATTAATATTGCAAGTATTTTTTAGTGGATACAATCAACAAGTATGTGTTTGACATCGAATATTCTTGGAAGGAAGATTTATTCATTCTCTATTGCAATCATATCAATTGAGCAAACTCAGAACTCGAAGAAAAATTTGCTATTCACGAGTCGCCTAGAACTACTGAAGGTTTTTTCAAAATAATCTATGTTCTTCATATTAAAAAAAAAAGTGAACAGGGTTAGAAAAGGAATCGTGTGCCATATTTTCGCCACATTATTGATTTTTTTTACTTGCACAATATTCATTCGCGGACGAGCGATAATGCTTTGGAACTTTGTTACGAAAGTAAATTAACCGGGAGAGGTTTATTCGACGGAACAACATTCCTGGTGTGTGTTTCTTCGTAAACTCGTCTCACCGCCACCGATATCAATAGTAATGACGGCATTAATTCGCTGGCAAGTTATCGCAGACGAATAAAGAGAGTTGCTGCAAGGGCTGGGGGAGGGTAGGGCTCGCGTTCCGGGAATGATGAGAAGCGAAGACAGAGAGGATCGGAGCATACAGAGCGAGTGGAGAAGATAGCTTCGCGAAGGGGTCCCCGAAGCTGCGGCGCGCGCGCTTCTCTCGCTTCCAAACTTTATTCTATCTTCGGAATTAGTTCAGCCGTCTTGGCACGTCTTTGTCGAGATGTTGGTGATAAAGTTTAGTATGCTAATTCGTTGAACAGCTGCGCGTCTTCGCTGCTCGAGCAAAATACCACCTGAAATTATTGAATTTAAATTGCCGTAATTAAAATGTGTTATGCCCCCTCGCAGCGCGACACATTACGAATTTCGTGGTAATATTCGAACCCGCGCCACCTCCTATATCCATCCGTCTTTCGTCCATATCATACCGACTCTTCGCTTTCTCAACTAACGCCCTCTATATAGACCCGAATGAGTTCCTAAACAATTACGAATTATTATACGTTTAGATAATAGCCCGCCCATGGTGCTCGGGTACTTAACAAAAGTTTTAGCCAAATTGTTCGGTGGAATGACGATTCATTCAGTTACATTCGATTCGCAATTGAAGTGTATCTCCCCTGCATTTCGAAAATCTACGCGCCGGAACAGTTTTCGAGTTTTTGTTGTTTCTTCGTTACGCCATGAAAAATAAAAATGACGAAAATATACATCATTCTTAAGACTTTCGATCGATTAAAATTTGTCGCGGCAACGCGGCACATAATGGACCCTCCGGTAATAGTCTTTCCAATTAGGCATGACCAATTAAGATCGGCCGTTTAACGCGTCGCTCCAATCAAGAGACAGACAGTTCGTAAGTTAACACTTGGCTTGGTACGCAGACCCGGGGATGGAAGCGCGCGATTCGGGCAGAACTGGAGGCAGGCAGGCAGGCAGTCAGGCAGTCAGACAGGAGGAGGATTCAGGCAGAGAGGAAAGCTTCGCGCTCTCGCAGTAAGCGCGAGCGCGCTTTTCAGCTTTCATAGAGGAATGAATAGGGCAGCTCTGGCAACCGGCCAGACAGCAAGTAACTTATTATATCTGGCATTAAATTATTATAGAGCCCGGCTCCGACAATGGGCACAGCGAAGTGCATAGGAAACGATTAAACTGAATGACGGATCTAGACTCACTGTGTGAGCCTAACTCCTCTCTATATATCGCTCCAACTCAATCTACCCTCTCTTATTCTCACCGAATTCACAAATGCCCATACATGCGACCATTTTACTTATGTGCCAACGCTTAGATATATTCTTACGGTTATTGTTGGCGTGTTACATTGATGTTGATTAAAATCCATTTGCATTTTGTTCCTCTTATGCTACTCTGTTCTCTGAATAGCTTTTGTTATTACTTTATAATTCCCCGCGATGTCGAACGAAGTGT
Source organism: Ischnus inquisitorius (assembly GCA_963924025.1). NCBI lineage: Eukaryota > Metazoa > Arthropoda > Insecta > Hymenoptera > Ichneumonidae > Ischnus > Ischnus inquisitorius. Next base: position 7,936,043 of record OZ001244.1, read on the forward strand.
TGCATCCGTATTGTTATTATTATTTCTCGAAGTACTCGTTGTAAACTATGACAATTAAAGGATGACGCGAGAATTATTTTGTGAATGAGTTTCGAAATGTTGCAACTTGGCGCGCCAGGCTTTTGTTCTGTATTTTACCAACCGTAGAATTTCGTTTTCATTTTATGTTTTTCCTTCGGAATTGTTTCAAAGACGAAAGATTGACCTCATTTTTCAATTGAGGTAACACGAAGAGCGAAAAATAGGCATAATCATCAGACTAGTATTGTACTCGAGTGATGAAAGCGAAATCCGTGATGCTGTACCAGACATTCTTAGATGGCATCCAGGCGGACAAATGACCCTCTATCAGAGTATGGAAAAAAGTCCCAGATTTTGCTTTCGTCACTCGGTTACTGTACTAGTTTGATTATGATTTCTATTTTTTTCTCCGTGTATCGGAATGGACAAGCTAAGTTCGAAAAACATACCTGTATTACAGTGTGGTGCTTCTTATATTTTCTTAATGACTGCGATACGCAGTTTCGAGTTTACAGCATGGCAAGGAGAAAACTAATAGAATTTTAGGACCTTTGTGAATCAAAGGCCATCGCGCGCATATTGCTCAATACTTTTCTTGTCGCTATCGACTTTATTTTTCTTTCACGACTCCACGAAATGTTATTTCCACTGGCAATTACTTGAGGATTACGGAAGTAGTGCATGAAGGAAGGAGAGCGCAAAGTCTGTGACGCGCAAAAGATGTACGTATTGGCTAGTAGCCCCGCTAATGGTTCTTGGGGATGTCTGAAGTCAATTATTTCTTAAGCCTCTTTGGTCTATTATTAGCGATCGCGGGAGACAATGTGGCACGACGAACTCTTAAATAATACATCTACGTGGGTATCAAGTTGCAGCGAACGGATGGTTTTGCTCGTTGAATATTCAGCCGTTGATAGGCTATATTCGGTAGAGCAACAAGTAGAGTCAGTTCGCATCGATCTTATTGTAAAGTATTTATAGCATGTCAAAGAAGAAAAATTCCACTGATTTACGAAAGTAACGAACAAATCTTTTTAGCGTCAAGAATACAACGTGAGTGCTCTGGAAATTATTTGATATTTATTCTTGACAAAAACAAAAAGAAATTTATCTTTGACATTGAGTTGTTTGAATGGTAAAGTGATATCGTTTTTATCGACGAGGGTGAACCGCGACACGATGTATCTCATAGGGGCTGCTGTTGATAAGGTCGATATTACCGACTGCACGACACAGGGTAGTTTACATGGACGACTATGAGGAACTTGCCGACGCAGCAAACATGTATTAACTTCGTATGGTATGCGTCCCCGAAAGAGCAATATTTTAGAGTAGACCGTATTGGCACTGGGTAAGGGTGAATTTACCTTTTTTATTATTCATCGCCTGAGTACGGAGAAACTTGCACAATCCTTTGCCAGACGGAAAGTCGAAAACTTTATCGACACGAGGGAAGAAAATGTTTTTTTGAAATACCGCCAGTAATGTATTTAACCATGAGCGCATCAACTTACCGACTCCAATCTCTTTTGATAATACAAATAATGCTGAGTCCGTAAAATTGCGTTTGCGACGAACCGAGGGCCTGGTAATCCGAACGACTTTCAATTGAATCCGTGGAAAAGAAAATCTTTCCTCGTACATTGCCTATGCAGATTTCTCGTGTACATACATCAGCAATAAATAAGTTTTCTCGTTGGCCGTGGATACACGCGAAGCGAGTCTGTACCCCACGCGGAAGCGTCCCATCTATCGACAGGGTGAAAGTTTGACGCACAGAAGTTAGGACAAGGAGAGTAAAGTGAAAAAAATAAAATAAACTTTATTTTTCCTCCGAGCGATCGGAGCCTCTCCAGCGGAGAAAGGAGAAATTCGAACGAACGAGGGCGAGATGGAAACGCATCAACGACGAGCAGTATAAGAGATGTCTCACCTAATTTTTTTTTTCCCAAAGTATTATACCCGTAGTTTCTTCGCGTAGAGTTCAGGGCTCTGCGCGTTCTTCATCACTATGCCACTACTACTACTCGGTACTCTTCGCATAATGTATATTTATATTCTATACAATATATGCATGAATATAACTATGTTGAAACTACGGAGTCTGAGACATAAAAAAAGTTTTGTTAGCGATAGGGATACTCTTTACGGTGTGCCGAGGGAAACGCCCCGAGGTGAGATTGCTTTATACATTCGCGAGGAGCACAAATATATGCACATATTTAAAGAGCGTAGTGAATTTATAAAATTGTTTGAATGCCACCGGAGGAGAGAGTCGCGTGGATGTTGCCGCCTCGGTAATTTCGCATTAAGCTCGCATATACCACGCGGGGTATACGCAGTTTGAAACAGTGACGCTGACCGGTTTACCACGATATTCGGTAGCAACTTTGTTTCGACAAAAAAAAAGCGCTGAGTTTCCATCAGCATTGGGGAGGTTTTTCTTTTCTTTTTATTTTTCGCTCTGTATGTTTCTATCGTATGCATAAAAGTACGTAAATATACTCTTTGCCGTTACCATATTTGATTTGCCTCCCGCGTCCTTTCGCAAGCTTATTTGTCAATTACTAAAATTAATATAGTAAAAATGCCGTATTACTTGCGAGGAGGTGGAGCCATAGAAAGAATGGCGGACGAGAAGCCGGCTTATTAATTAATGCACATATAGCGAACAAGTGTATGTGTCACGCATGGTGAGGGAATCGCGCGGATGATGGCATGATTCTCGCATCTTCACTCGCGCTCTCGGTCCGGCAAATAATAAACGCGTGCTGGCGATAAAGAACGAGAAAAGCAGAAAAAAAATCGTGAGTTGAAAAGTTGATTACTCGAGCGTACGTCCTTAAATCATTCGTCCGTAGCTAACGCGCTTGAATAACGAGTAAAACAAAACAAAAAACGAAAGAAAAAAAAGCATCAGAATGTTTTGAGTTCTCGTTGGTGTTTTTTTCACATAAACGCTGCATACTTAAAAAATATTCATCCATCAACCCTCGAAAAACTTGATTATTACGCTATGCAAACGAGATGCAGTTATTTTACCACGGAATTGCGGATTATGTAATATCAGGATTTTCATTTTCGAGATGCGCGTGACGTTGGTCTGTTAATAACTAGTTAAGCGATTTAGCGTTATTAGTAGAGACCGCCCGAGGGGGTTATCTGTCGACGCGCCACGTCAGTAACAGCCGCAACCTTTAAGTTTTCTAGTACTTTCTATGCGCAGGAGAAAATAGGCGGCAATCGTGAGAATGACGCGGTTGAGTGAAGAGGGTACTGAAACTCGTGCGGCCGAAAGGGTGCCAGAGGCAGAGATCGACAGGATCAAAGCAAATGATCTTGTAAACACGAAGCTGCTGCTCGGGCCACTGCGGACCGTTGCACAATATTCTACGATGCAACGTGTATGTCCCTGTGTAGAGGTGAAATTTCCTATGTGCACAGGGTAATTTCATTGAATAGTGGCGATAGCCGAATCGTCGCGAGAGAACACCTACACCAGACACCCCTTCAGCTCGGAAACTCGAGCCTTGGCCTTTCATTTTGCTGTATGCTCCACCTCAAAAGATCTACTTGGTGGAACAAGAAAAAAACGTAAATTCAACCCGATCTCTGTTATGTCACGAGCTTCGCTCTCTATCGACGGAGGCTTTGATAAAGAATACTCGATTAACGATGTACATCTACGGATATAGTAAAATCTCACTGCACCTAACACGTTTTAACTCTATCATTCGCGTTGGAAATGTGAAAAAAAAAACGAGAATTAAAGTCAATCTAGAAACAACCAAATGAAACTCCAATGCAATGAAGTCTTTTTCCGGTTCTAATAGGCATCTTGGCAGGAAAAAAACCGACGATGTGAGAAAGTTTAGCAACTTTTTTTTCTCATGCACAGCGTCGTTGCGTGATGAAGCCCGACAAGGGGTTTCCATTTGCCCGCCGTCGTAAGCAGAGCGAGCAAGCCAAAGAACCGGAGCTTCGTTCTTGTCCAAGAATTCTGATTTACTCATGAATCTCCGCGGTATAGAATTTTCACGTCACCGCCGAAAGCTCGAAATCCGTTTTTCCTTTCCACGAGTTTTGATGCTTTCTTCTTCTCTTCGATTACCGCTGCATTTTCCTGTGGAAGCCTATAAAATTGATATTGAAGAGAAGGTTCTTACGATAATACACAGGGGTAAAAAAAAGTGCGGAAGTGTCTTGTTCGCCCATTGCCATACGATTTTTTAAAGCCTTAAAAGCCTGATGTGGTATTTGCAAGAGTATATATATTTTGTGCGTGAACGCTGATTGGATTATCCACCGCGCTGGAACACTTTTCTATATATTGGACACTAGAGAAATAAGAAATGAACTTTGCACAATTTTCTTAAACATCGTGATAACGATATTGAAATATTGGCCTTTTCACTGCTTTGCCCATCGTTAATTGACAAATACAATGTTGATTTGTCGAAGCACTATTGTTGGTTCACATGGATGAATGAGATTGTTTAACGTGTACATAAATCGATTTGAAGACTGAGTAAACTATTCCACTGGTTTATTCGAGACTACTAAATATCGTTGGCAACCGGGCCCGTATCTGCTTCTGTTCTGATTCTCTGTGAGACTGTACGTTTGTCGAATGAATCAATCGCGAGCCTTTCTCGTCGGCTCTCCGTAGTCGATCACATTCTCCATCAGATATATCTATCGTCGAGCCTTTGTCAACTTCCGATTTCGAGATCGCGCGGCAAATGAAGTCTGAAGTGGGATGAAACGAGAGAGCGCGCGGGCGGGCTGATACGTGCCTCTGGCTCTGAATAGGTGATGAAAGGATTGCGGCAATTGATATGAAACCATTATCTCTACTGCTTCACCGTATTGTATGCTATATACATATATGGGTTTATATATGTATATATCGGTGACACAGAAGGGGCATAAAATGAGCATGAAAGATCACGAGAGACTGTGACAAAAACAGAGAGCCAAAGAGAGCCAACGAATCGGCTTTGACGCTAGAGGCAAATTCAGTTACGTAGAACGAATTTAATCATTCTTCGCGAGTGCTTCAAGTTCGTCTGCCGAACCGAGGTCACGAGTCCACAGTTGAAACGCATAATTTCCAGGTATGATCAGCGTTGCACAACGAAACGCTGTAACTGCAAAGTGCAAAAATTATTTGTGTCGCCTCTGGTGTCGGATTTTCGTAGAAAATATCAGCCCGTTAATAAAATCGGTGAAAAATTTAAAATTTAGAAAAAAAACATACATTGAATGTAATCTTTAAATGACTGAAAACAATTTTTAATCCATAAATGGTTTCCGTAAAATTGCTATTTTCTACGTTTTATTTTTACTTTCACACGGCAATATGTTTGGTTCCCAATAGAATTATAAAAAATGTGATGTCTTTGTCGTGTTCTACGAAAGAAAAGGAAGTGTCCCTCAAATTCTGTTTGCAAAAATGAAGGTCCAGAAAGTTGAACCATAAAAAATACTTTTTTTTTACTTCGAGTGCGTCTATAAATTGCTTGCGCGAGATTTGCTGGCAATACTAGATTTTTTCTTCTGTTAAGATAATGTGAAACAGTTTTGGATTATGAAGTGATTGTTGTAGTATGACATAGAAAATATTCGCCAAACAGTAAATTGTTCGATGAAAAAAATTGCGTTTACTTCTTCTGTGAGCTGCAGTTCAATTCAATTTCTCAGACCAAAAAACGGTTTTGCGCTTCGAGTAGAATCGTTATGCGCCATTGAAGATTCCCGTACGAAACTTCCTCCGCTCTCTTTTCCTTTTCTTTCGTTCGTTTGATTTTTTCATTCCACTAGCGTTACACTGCACTTACATCGTTAGCAAAGCGAATGTAAGAAACGTGGATGAAGCGCAACATTAGAAAGTAGGTCACACGTTGTCACGCCATTATCAGATTACTCGCTGTGTATATAAACACCGACAGAATTATCAGTGAGTATGCGTACGTACTTCGCGAACCGGATAAAATCCTCTTCTACCGCGTTACAAATCATTTTGAAGTTTCGGAGTGCACGTTCCTTATAATACGTGTAACTCGTAGTCTCGCGTCCTCCCCCAACAGCCGTAATGGGTAGACGTCTCGTTGAAATACCATATCCAACGCTGTGAGAAATCCGAGCCACCTCGGGGCGTATTACTGCGACAACTTCCACTCAAGAAATCCTTCAGCACGAAATGTATTTCAACAAGAGAAAAAACCATTCTGCCAAGTTCACAACAGCAGGGGGGACTCCTATAAGTTAGTTCGATGTACACATAACTAAGTCAAATTGAACGCTATTTTGCCTAATAGAATTACCACTCGATTCTTATTATTTATCCTATTTTCTTAATTGACTGCCGCATTTCGGGTAAATGTGTCTTTTAAAGTATCACATTTTTGTATTTTTCTCGAACGTTATTTCCTACCATCGTAGAACACGACGAGCTTTTCTGTATATTGTCAACACCCTTTCTCGCTCTCATCGCCATACAGTAAAAGGCAAGGACTAGGTCATCGGGTATACGGGTAGAAGATATCGCTGTATAACTGTATAGCAGTTGACCGAAAGCAGAGGCTGTAACACAGTGGCATTGCATGCACACGTTCACCACTCTCAGCACTATCCGCTATCGCCACTAACACTATCCCCATTGCGACGCTTCTCGGTCACCTCGTCGTCGTCGTAGTCGGCGACGACTTCAGACATAGCCGAGGCGGTCTGCGCCAGATCCGTTGGATCAACCCCGTCTCGACGCAAGTGCTCCGGTAGCGCAGGCGCCATTCCGAAAACAAGCCCCGCAGAATCATTTCGCGCGGTGCCGTGACACGGCTATCTCGCATACGCGCCGCGTGTCCCATGCCTCCGGTACTTTTTCCACGGGTCCTCCCGCTTATATTTCGTTCTTTCGATATTCCGCACGATTTATCGTATAAATGATATGCGGATTGAAAAAATAAAAAAATCGCTCGATATCGTCGTTTGTCATCGAAGAATTTTGAATAATATATGTAAATTTATGAATTGTCAACAAAACGTCTGTGGAACATTGTGGGACTTGAACGAAAAATAACAGAAAGTTTGCAGTTCGATTCGCGTGATTGATTTACGAAACTGATTGGCCGGTCGTAAGAAAAGTCATGAAGCTTTTCGAAGGTTCGAAGCAAAGAATACGATAAAACCACGACAACTTCGTCGCATACTCACAGGCACACGCGCGCGTGCGAAAAAAAGAAAATTACAGGCTCAATGATGCGGAAGACGAACGTTATCATGTGCAAAGTGAACATTTACGCGGAACAATCGGATACCGCGACGCTTATTTCGTTATCATTTAGCGATCGGTGTGTGTTGAATTCCGTTACGCGAAATGCTAAAGGTGATTCAGGCTGGAACGCCGCCCGTGCGGAGAGCGCCGGACGTGATTGTCAATTTTAAAGACGAACCTCCGCGAATTATTTTGGTATCTTCGAAATAAAAAAAAATATATATAAATAATAAACACAAAGTTAATGATTAACAATTCACAATTTTACGACGCGTCGAACGGGTCAATCTGCATCCTTGGTGCTCTACAGAAAGAGATTTAAAGACAAGTGCGAACGGTTGCGCTACGAAAATAATAATAATAAAGTAAGATAAATTTTTGGGAAAAATCCAAGTAGGCCGGACGTTTCGAGGCCTAATTGTTGCAAAATATTAAGGAATCAACTAAAATACATGGTGCCGTATAATAAATAAAAAAAATTGAATTGTGCGCGTGTGTAAGTCGCGAGTGAGAATTGTGAAGAATCGCGAGGGATAGAGTTCTTCTTTTAACAAAGGAAATAAGAGAATAAGAAAAAAAAATCTATAAAAAGCGAGAACCATTAGAAAGGAATACGTGTGAAGAGAGGTCTGTGGATTTCGCGGTTAATCAAATCGTCTGGGGAATCCACAGTGATCGAGAGATATATACCAACGAGGGAGCGAGCGGCGCCTGTGGGGTCGTCGGGACCAGCAGGTTCTCTTCTGGCCCTATTCGTCCTCGTCTTCCTCCCCACTCATATAGACATACAAATACACACATACATGCACGTACATACATCTACAAATAAATCCACAAACTCAAACATTTCTACTTCTTCAACTCGCCTCCTCAAAGGTCGACATCAGCTCTACGACACTTTTGATCGGTTCATGCTTCATCGAACGCGGCTCAATCTTATTTGAAGAAACTCAGCCCGCTACCTACATACTACATATAGCACCCTGATTCGGATATCCTCCCGGCTGGCCGGAGGACCTCCTTGAAATTCTTTTTGCCGGGAAACAGAACGCGGATCCGGGTAAAAAGAAACAAAAAAAGTACCTAGACGACAGAAGGATTGAGGACCATTGAGTAAATTACGGATAGGACATTTCAACTACAGTGGCTATATCTTCCGTGTAAAAAAGAAATTCAGACGGCACATACAATAGATGCAACCATATATATACATCATTTCTATTAGAGATTGCGTGTCATAGTACCTATAACCGTAGTCATACTATATGCAAAATTGAACAGTTTTATCATACGGTAGTGGCCGGTTAATATAAGAAGACCCCCAGGTGCTTCGAACATTGTGAGATCGCCGATTGTGAAGTGATTGGTGTGGAAAAATGCTGTTTCACTTGTTACCTGGCTTACTACTGGTGATTGAAACGTGCGGGGTTCAAGGTACGTGCACAAACCGCGTCACTTTTCTCAAACTTACTTTTTCCTAATTCCCACTTTTACCACTACTATATAAAACACCGTTGGATGCGAGCCGTTATTATCGGTGTGTGGCGCGGCACGCGTTCTGAAAGCACGTAATACACGATTTTTATCGGTACTGTGGCCTGTGCCCGAAGCTTTTATGGTACATCCGGTTGATTCTATGCTTTTCCCGCGTCACCTCTCCCCTCCATGTACGTAAACCCCTCTCCCACTCCACCCTTCGCCGCTTGTTCAAATACAAGGCAAAAGGTCGCTTTGAAAAACCGTTATGTGGTCTAAACCGAAAAACAGAAATAAATACATAAATGAGTCTAGCTTGAATAATTAGTATCACAAATTAACAACGATCTTCGATCACCACCCGGTTATTCGTCCTTGCCACGAATGCGATCGAAGCCGGTAAGGATAAAATTGGAGTTCTGAGATATTTCTGTATTGGAAAATTAATTAGACGAAGAGTCGATAATAGCCAGAGTACTTCACCGTTATGACCGAATTTATCTCGTCATTAGCAGTGCCGTCTCGACGGAAGAGCTGAAGAGCATTGCGGACGCCCATTAACAATAATCAGAGTAGTTTGTAGATCGAGAAGCAGAAAAGTTTAACATAAAGGCCGGAACGAACGAGTGCGAGATAAAAATGGAAGTAATAAAAACAAAAAAAAGATAGAAAATACGGAGGAAGAGAGAAAGATAAAAGAAAGCAAAGTGTTAATGCAGTCTCGCAGTCTCGGCTGTCGGGAGGAGGCTAATTGCGTCGAGCGATTAATATTCATGAGAAAACACGACGCTCTCGGGGTCTTGCGAATTCCATGTTTTTTTAATGCGTTCAGCATGAGAAATAGTAAGCCAGTAGTCTCAGCAGTGAATTCTCTCCTGTCTGTGCCCTCGTCAACCCTTAGCACAGTTGCGCGATTCTTATATAAGCCGGGTAAATAAAGAAATTTGAGAAATTGTTAATTCAGTGATTACCAGTTTTCGCGAAGAGTTTGCATTGATTTTTTCACGTGAAACGTGAAGCCGTGGCCTTATATTTCGACGTAATCGTCTCGCATTTCGCAGAGTGGGATTATTTCGATTTTTATCCTGCACGCGTGTTATGAACAAAGAACGAATAAAGCCTCGGAGCATTCGCGAAATTATGCAGTTTAGCCTAGAACACGCGAAACTGCTGACGAAAAGCGTCGAACTTTCGGCACCGCCATTCCAATTGTTCGTACACTGAAAAGCTGGAGGATTACCATTACTTTTGATTGAAGAGCGTATTTCAGAAAGATTCTAAACACTTGAAGTCTAGTAGTCTCTCCGTCCATTATGTCATAGCCTAGGAACGCCGGATTCGAGCGAGCATCACGATTCGCGAAACATGCGTAACCAGAGGATTTCACTTCACCGTCAAGAGGAGTTGAAAGCGTTCGGGGAAGGGCTAGCGGGTAGCTTGAATTCGTTTACGCTAACTGCACTCGCATACAAATCCATGATACGGTTCGTACCTATCGCTTGGTTACACAAAGCTTTATTATATATTCGAATCGATTGTGAACGATGCAACTCACGTTCGACAACGTCCATTTCGCGGTTTATCGTGTCAATTGTATTATGAATTTCACCACAAATCGTTTCGGTCCTTTGAGATAATGTTATTTCATCTCCTTATTAAAGATGAAAGGAGTTTGTTAAATCGATCAATTAAAATAAATGAAATGTTATTAATCCGCGGTCATCGTAATGATACTAAACTCGGGTATTCCACTCTGCGTGTCTACTCGAGACAAGTTTCCCCTCGATATGCCAGAGAATGTGGCATCGTTCGTGCCTCCTCCACAGTAATCCACATCTCTCGCCCGGTTATGCACAGAGAGACGATGACGACGCCGTTGTCGACGACGACGTCGACGACGCACTCGACAGATGCTCGCTTCTACCGCGTTTCTGAATGAGATCCTCGAGAGAAAATACCTCTAGCGTGGTGCCTTGTCGCAAGAACGGATTTTAATCTACCTCTATCGTGCGGCAGAAACCAACGTACTGAAGAGTATTTCGACGCTGTTGAATAATATATCTGCGAATATGACGGAGGCTTTACGCACGCTCGATGGGGTTCATATTTGAAATTTCGTCGCTCCGCGACTATCGCCGATACTTATACTGTAAAAACGGTTTATTTCATCAATATGATATAAACCGGAATTCATAACATTGTTGCTTCATCATCCGTATATTTATTCGTCTGAATAATTGTCAGCGGAATCGATATTCAGATTTATCCGGTAAAACTATAAATAATCTTGCGACCATTTCTTTGAATTACGAACAAATTTCTATGAAAACGTTTAATGTGGATGTGTGAAAGAAATTTCTCGCCTGTGCGACGAGAGTGGGCTAATAAGTTTCTCGAGTATCTCATAGTACCCAGGCAGCAATGTGTTTTGTACTTAATATATCCCGTGCATGCCATCTATACGGCACGGGGTCATGTACGCCTGACTCCTTATGAGTCCACGTGTACGCTTCGACGAAACGCTTAGGCGGGAAAGGGCTTTCGTCGCGTTAATTGCTATTCGCGGCAGCTAGTGGATGTACCCCGTATTACCATGTGCGGGATATATGTATGCGCACGGCTGTGTGTCACGAGTTTACAACGTTAGTAAGGATAGCGTGCTCGTATTTTAGATTAACTCAAACTTATTCGACAGAATTTCTAGATAGCTTTTTTTTAAATAACAATGGCAATGATTAATTATTCATTTTGTCGTTACCAATAGGAACTATGTGTGTCATTTTAACACGAAAAAAAAATCGATAATTCGAAGAACCATTCATAAATTAGTTAGTTCATCCCGGACGCATTTGAATCATCTTCTCGGTATTGTAATGCATTGGTAGAAACAATTGTCCCGTTGCAGGCAATTGGTTAGTAGTCGTGACAGAATGGCGCGAATAGTTGGTCGTTGATTAGCTGCGCCAACTCGGCGCTCATCGTATATTTGCTACAATAAATGGCACCCTTCTGTCGCCTGACCAACAACCGTTTGATCTCCCGACCAATTCATTTTCTCCTCTAAACTGTATCCCCAATATTGTTCTTTGCAACAACTTTTTGGCTGCCCCGAACTAAGCCCACCAATTGTACGTTTCCATGGGAGTGATTGAATCATCACTCCTGGTCAGCAACACCGGTATGTTTTTTCTACGTCTCGGAAGTAGCTAAAAAGCATCGTCACGTTCGACGAGCTTCGGAAATAATCGAACGTCACGAAACCACGAAAGGCACACGCTTATATATGTATTCGCCAGATAAAAGAGGCTGTGAGAGGGAGAGAGAAAGAGAAGAAGAAAAAATACCTTGACGCGGTCGAAGTACTGTGGGCCTCGTAGATATTGACAATCAATTTCCCGTGTATCGCCTTATGTACAACGCGAATCTATAGCTTAACTGTAGGATCGATGGATAGCGACCTCCTCTTGGCTGAAAGACCCGACCACCCCTGACGACGATATCGCTAAACTTTTCGATATTGGCTTGTTTCACGGCCTCCCATAGAGTCTGTATTACACATAGGATACATAGTATATATATATATATATATGTTATGTATATTCAACATAATGCCGTCGTACATGGGGCCCGTTCGGTTAAGCTGTCGACATCCTAACTCTCCATATATTTTCAATGACGCCAAATACGTTTTTTTTTCTTTTCACTAACGCGGTTAGCACATTTTTAAAGACATTTTTCGTATCAGATGACGATGCGTTTTTATTCACGAAACAGAAAGGTCGAAAGAAAAAAGTTGCCGAAGGGAAGACGAGTCAAATGTGACACTAGTCGAATATAAAATGTGATAAATGGCTGCAAAAGCGATATCACTTTTTCACACCGAAACATACGACGTAATTAATGGGACGAAAAAAAAAGTTTTTTTCTACTCATTCACTGTTCTTGTTTATATTTGTTTACTCATGGAAAATCGAATTTCGACAGAAATCTTGAGGTTCGTTTGTGCCGCAGCGTTATAATAATAATATGAAATCGTGTTAAATTAAAGCATGGTTAAAATGCGGTAGCGGTAGGTGTTCGCACTCGGTGCCATTTTACAACGGGCCGCGGTCTGGTACTGCCTGTTTCTCTTGGTTGCACCGTGCAACGAGAGAATTTCACCCGCTCGGCGCGGCATAGAGCGCAGAGCGGTGTCGAGCGAAGAGTCGTGGCCGTTTGTTTCATCAGTAAATTCGTACCGCAGCCATTTGTAGGTTGAGAGCCATATACTACCCTATGGTAGGGTGGTCGCGGGAAGCTCTACCACCTCTCGCCTCTAGTATGTCGCGAGGCGGTAGTAGTGTTGTCGGTTGGGTCGGCGGGTTACCGCTCGCTTCTGTCTGTTGCTACCCGCACAACCCCTTAACCCCACGCTGTTCGTCGTGTACCCGCTCTGCCGCTTGGCGAGCTTGGATTATCCCAGCGAGGCAATTAACCGCCGCTGATTCGGAAAACGAGGCTAAAACAAGCAAAGAACGAGACGGGGAGAGAAACACCCACACCTTTCCTATCGTTCTCCGGCTCTCTCCGCCCAGTTGGTTGCTACTTCTTCGGCTACGTCCGCGGCAAGAGAACGAAAAAAAAAAGATAAACAAAGAAAGGAAAACAAAGTTTGGGAAATGAGAGATAAAGGGGTGAGAGCGGAATGTACAAGTCGGTGAGAATTCCGGAACAAGCGAGAGAAGAACTAGAATACGAAAAATAGGAGGAAGGAAGAGGGGCATGTGTACGCAACTACCCTTGCTGGCGGACGACTAGAGAGGGCCTCCGAGTACTCCCGGTCGAGGATTCTTCTTCACTCTCCTACGCCAGTTTGCTTCTCGCTTTGCTGCCTATATCAAAGAAATACGTTCACCGGAGTGTCCTGACGTTAAGTAGTTTATTTAGTATTTAAAGCCCACCGTCTCCTTCCATGCGCCTTCTTTTTCTCGAACCTCGCAAAGTGATATCACGTTTACGACACTTTTACGATTCGTTTCGGAGAGACTTCTTCTCTAGTTGCTTTTCTCTTATTTATTTATTTATCCGGTATACTCATGCATGCGTAAACTACACTGGAAATAGATTCTCGTCGTCCCGGTTTTTCATGATTTTATATTATTTATTTCGCGTCTTCAGTCCGACTCCGCCTCTCGACGTTTTTTGAATGATTCTAAGAGGATTCGGCAGTCTCATTTCACCGCTAGATCCGTACGAAATTATCGTCGGTCATTCTTTCGTAAATAAAGTTTGTCGTTCGTATTCTTTTTTTTTTTTTTCGCTTCTCATCGATCTCCAGCTGTCAAGAAAAGTTTCTCTATTTAATGGATAAAGTCACTTTTTCTCTTATTTTATCAATCGGCCATGTGGTCTGTTAAGAGATCGTCAACCTTTGAACAGAAAGTAAAAGTCTTTTTTTTGCTTCCGAGCATTTTTGTTTCCCAATTTTACTGACGTCTATAGCCTAAAATATTTTTAGTTGCCGAAGAAAAAAGGTTTGCATTCTATGCCGTTTTTGTTATTACAGTATCAATTTGATTTAATCGAGATAAGTTTGAATTAATTTTGTACAATAGGAGTAATGCGAATGTATGACGAAGTTTTAAAGAAAACTATTCGGCTATGAAGTGATATGCTTACGGAGGTCAGAGTCTCATTTAATTTCATTTAATGCAACTTCGTTATCTTACTTAATGACTCAAATATTTGACAAAATGTTAAAGAAAGTTTTTTAGAAATACTCGTTCTCAGAACGGCATAGACGAATATAAATATTACAAAAATGCTGAGCGTGGGGCTATCGGTGTCGAGGACGACGTTGAAAAACTTCTACATTCATCCATAAGTTTATAATGATGAAACTTATGAACAGAAATTGACGCACCAGTATAAGAGACACCACCTTAGCTCGACGATGCTGTCGCTTGTTGGAAAATTTTGTCAATATCTTCTTTGCCATTTAGCTTTCATCGTTCGTATCTCGTTTCAGAGTTTTTGCATTGTTATACCGTATCCAGCGTAGTATGTCTTGTTGAACTTTATCTCGAAAGTCGGGAATTTCAACGGGGCAGAAAAAATTCGCCAAGTTTCTCACATAATTGGTACTAATTGTTTCATTAACGAGTTTTAGAGAATTAAGGTATTACAGAATAATAACATTCTCCGTGTCACATGAGAAGTATTTTACATACCATTGGAGCTGCTAATGTCTATGTCTTGTTTGGCATTGCCTATGTACGTCGCGTTGCGAATCGTCGCATATCCACATACATACATTGTATATAGAACGTTTATATACAAACTGGCTTAGCCGTACCCATTTATCGTTTTCTCCCGTTGCTTGGAGGAAAAGATAGTGCAGTGCTCACCATATCCTTTTACTCTAGCCAAGCACATTCTGTGTAGGCAGAAACGGGAAAGACGTGAGAAAAAGAAGAAAAAAATAAAAGTGAGCGATATTCTATCTTTGCATTACCGTACCACGCGCACCAAGCGTCGGTGGGGGCTGAGCTTAGCTTTGGCGGTAATTAGGAAGCCTTTTTTAATTCCACCAGTAATTCTGTAAAAAGTGAGCTCGGGAACGTTGCTCCTCTCCCTTGTGAGCTTCTCCGCTACTGCGGTTATATCCCCCTAGCAGCCTTTGCCGCGACGCTGTATGCAACCCCTACCCAAGCTCGGTGCACATACCGGCGTCTCTCCCGTTAATCCGGGACAATTATATTTCCGTAAATGCGCGCCACCCATCGAGGGTTTATCTCGGGCTGGATGGTAGGTACGCCGCTTGCGAGGCTCCTCTTGGCATTATCGCGCTCACGTGTGGGAATCTGCACGCTGGGTGCACATGCATATATCACATAGGCGCTTAAAAAAACATTTTTTTATGGCAAATGCGTACTGGTTTCGCAATTATAACTAGTATCCAACCGTATCGGCGTGGTTCGCGAGCTTCGAAACCTTTTCAAATATTATGATGATTGATAACAGTTTTTTTTTTCGCTTTTGAAGCAAGTTAACACGTCGAATGTGAAGTTCGGCTGAAAAAATGTGGCAAATTCGTGATCAACGGAGAAAATAACACAAAGAAAACTAGCAAAAATTCGTTCGCACGACTGGTTTGTTGAAAAGTTTGCATTTTTTTTATTAACAACTCTGCTTTCGGTCGAATATAGGGAAAGCCGAGTTGCCTATTGTGTACTGCGGGCGAGAAAAATAAAAGATAGGGAATTTGGCGAAGTTACAGAATCGGTTTTTCCAAGCTTTTGCGGGGCGGCAAAAAACATCTAAAAAAAACATGACAAAGGGTACATTTGCATTTGTTTTTTTTTTCGGAAAGGCAGAAGGATTCCAAGAAATATTTCGGCCAGCAAATTTCTCTGTATTGTTTCGGGCTGAATAAACATCCGACTACAGTTTCGGCCTGAGATCACTTCGGGTATCGGTAATTGATAGAAAAATATCTACACATTTTTTTTCTATTCGACACAGCCAAAATTCCCTACGAAGAGCTTTTGCAGGTTTCACCTCTTGGGACTTTGTTAATCTATCGCATATTGTCGTGTAAACTTTGATTTAATTCATACTTGTTGGATCTTTGCCCGTGTATATTGTACCATTTTCTTTCTTCTTTCTTCGCTCGTCTGTCGTTCGAGTTTTCTGATACTTCCTGCTACCCGTTGAGCCCCTCTCGTTCTTTGCCTCCTCCGAAAGCTCTCTCGCGCATCCCGTTTAGTCTTTGTTTTCTGTTCACCCTCTTTCTTGTTTCCTCCGACAAGCTCCAGGAGCCTCGGGGCGTTCTTCTTCCACAATTCGTTTGTACTATCCGCGTACTATACATGTATATGTATATTTCATTCCGTTCTTTCTCGAATTCACGAGGCGCCTACGGTATGGCGCGCCCTATCGAGGCGCAACCGCATGGCAAAACTCCAAATCTCGTGGTACACTTAAATTTTTCACGATTGTGCCTATCGTGAATTTCAACGCAAATTACACCCCAAACGTTCGGGGCCTTTACTCGATATGCCAGAGACACCGTTGTGATGGTGTTTTGAAAAGCGTCTCGACATTTATTCTACCATTTGAAGTTTCCGCAAGTGCCGACAACACCCTAGATCCGAGTCGAAAATTGCCGAACGACCGAATCCAAGGGGTCGAGTTATTATTATTTTTTCCACCGTATTGAAAGTGCATCAGTTGCACGCCAAGACGTCTTGCGTTGAATATCGATTTAACGTTTCACCGTAAACCTAATAAAGTTTCTTCGATGAAATAATATCAACGATATGAGGAATAATTTCTTTCATCCGTTTCTAACAATGTGGGTTCTTTTTTCACCATGTTCATTCGTTTTCCTTTCGATGGAGCCTTTCGGTAATTTTGCAGCGAGGCAAATACCACTACCATTTTAAGCGTCTTAGTTTGTAACATGAAGTTGTCGACTCGTCGATCAATTACCGTACCAAGAACACGTTTCACCGAGCCGTCGCATAGCCGTTCTTCCGGCCTGTTCCCTCAGCGCGTTATCCATAACTTAATCATAGCGATAAATAAGTGAACGTCATAATCTCAGTGGTGGCGCAGTCGTGTCTTACAATCGTGCCTGTGTCAGGGTGTGCGGTATGCGAGCATGCACATATGTATGTGCGCGTGCGTGTGTATCTGTTCTGTGTGTCGAGAGGGGTCTGAGCAGCGAGGCCCGTCGGGATGAGCCCGCCCGGAAGTTGATGTAGAGCCCCCGAGGGGATGCTCCCCGCTGGCCAACCGACATTGAATTATATCGTGCGAGAGAACGCCCGAATACTCGCCGGCAGGGTCCCCCACCGGCGGTCTCTCGCTTGCAAAACCGGGAACTTGTTATCCCAGGTTTATGACGATAGAAAGGGGTATAAAAATCTCGTTTGTTATTTCGCTCATTTGCCAGATTAGGCAAATTGTGGGTTTATTATACACAACGGAATCGTACGGGTTGTTTGAATTATTATCTATACGTGTGTATGTATATGATCCTATAATTTGTGGTTCGATTTAGGCGAACAACATTGAGACGATTCAACTATATATACATTAGATAACAAACGACCACTCTTGCCTCGCGATTCATTATAATAAGTTTCCCGACTTCTCATCCCCGGCAGCGTTCATCATTGATTCGTTGAATTATTTTCGATGCATTAAATTTAACATACACGCAATGAAGTTCGGTCAAATCAAAATTCCGATCCAGGAGAGACAGATGACATTTGCGATTCAGTCGCATTT
Organism: Ischnus inquisitorius; assembly: GCA_963924025.1. Taxonomy (NCBI): domain Eukaryota; kingdom Metazoa; phylum Arthropoda; class Insecta; order Hymenoptera; family Ichneumonidae; genus Ischnus; species Ischnus inquisitorius. The sequence goes on from OZ001244.1 coordinate 7,954,092, forward strand.
CAACTGCATTTCTATTGACGCATTTCCGCAACGCCGAACTCATGACGCGAATACATTAGTTAGCAGCGATCAACAACGAGAGAAAATGATTTCTTCATCGTAGGGGACTCGTATAATAATGTCATTTTCCGACAGGTCATGAATATTTAATAAGTTCTATCAACACGACGGCACAATAAATTGGTAATTCCGTTCCATATTCGTTGCATATGGTTTCAAATTATTTAACTGCGAAGATTCTTGGTCGTGAGTTCCGTGAATGAGATGAAAATCCCTAACACGACGAGGAGCTTCGGACAAACTTCCACCGGTATCTCGCGAGGGTAGTCGCAAAGTCTAGGAGAAGTCGAATTTCATATGCATGCATGTTACGTTCGCCTTCTATTAAGTAATTTGACCGGTCCTATTGTGTGTACGTACAGTTGGCATTCACGTTAAATCATAGTGCCCGCCAATCTCGAAATTTCTAGCCCGATTTCCCAAGAGATCACGTTCCCGTGACCGTTGTAGTATGCGTGGAACGTGGGGCACTCGCGGCCTGCCAGAAAGCGTTCAAATTCGAATGAGTTTCCAGATTTCGACGGGGGACCCACTAGCTATGGCAACGGTTTTCCCTCTGTATCTCCCTCTCTCTTTCTCTCCCCTCCATCTTTTTCTTGCTTCCCTCAGAGACCTTTCACTCTTTCTGGTTTCAAATGCACGTGCTGCACGAATAGCGTAAATCATTCTACAGTTTCAAAGAATCTCCATAATCCGCATTAGATTTGGCTGCACTTGAAAAATCCGTCGAATCAAGATGATCGTGGGCGTAGATGCGAAATTTATAGAAGGCGTACACGCGTTGCATAAAAAGTCAAATATACAGCGATGAGCGTGAGATAAGCAAGTAAGCCAAGACTCGACTGATATAGCACAAGTCCGGTGGGGAGATTGTAGAAAAAAAAGCCACCTCTCCCTATGCAATCAATTGAAGTATCGTACAGAGGAAGGCCGATCTCCGACGTCAAAAGTTTTCACATAGGAGTTGGCGAAGCATATCGAGAGATGTAGATTCATGTATTACATACATATGTGCATACATAATAGGGTACATACAGAATCGAGTAGGAAACGGTAAGATATACGAGTATGTATACGAGATGGCGTTACCAGACGTAGGGAAGACGAATTTCGCTTGCACAGTTACGGTGAAAAACTTCATGGAAGTCGAAGCGATTTACGAATAGAAGTCGAGGTGTATGTGTGTGTGTGCACAGACGGAAAACGCTTGGGATAGCGTCAGGTCTGGTCGGCACTTTGGCTCCACCTCACTTCACGGGGTATATCCAATTCTTGAGATGATGCAGATACATCGTCACGCTTACCCTCTCGTTCCACTTCTTTCGCTTTCTCGTCCGTCGCATACAGGCGTTCACGTGTTCACGTGGTATATTCTTCACGTAGCGACATTTCTTATACACGGGCAACGAAACGCGCGGGCTGTTACTACATTCAATCGTTTTGTGAAAACGTTCCATTCTGTACCTGCAGCACAGTACACCACGTACTTCATAGTGTATTATGACGAAAGAGATCCAAAACTCTCCACCGTGTTCGTCGCACCACCCCCATCCGTCCGGGGATTTCCGTAAAAGCTCTCGTCAAGCGAAATTCCCATCCCCTGTCGCGTCATACCGCTCCTTCATCTCAATCACCCTCTCGCGAATCGGAGTTTCAACGCTCCGTAGGATCGTTGATGCATTAACGCCCCGCGAATCTTTGAACGAAAAGTCGATTATAAAACAATTTAAAAAATGTTTTCATCCTTCCTCCCGTACCGATGCCATTCCCCTCATCGCTTCATTTCACTATTTTCAACTTCTGCGAGATCTTGGCTTCATTGTCCCCCACGGGAGCGATTGATTGCGGAGAAGAAATTTTATATCTATCCTTCGTCCTTTATCAAATGCTGTCCATCCTTACCTACGAAGTAATTTGGGTGAAAGTCGAGAGAAAGCGACTGATTGGAAAGCGAAGAGATTCCTATATACAGTTATATACATGAATGTATATAGTACGTATTCCAAAGTTGACGAACTTTTACCGTGAAGGTTCCGTGGAGGAGAGATACGGAAAAAGATCTTATCTCTCGGTTATCTGGCTCTCGGTTAGTTCGAACATTCCTTCTCTTATTTTATCATCCTTTCCACCCGCTCTCTTGGACTCACTTCCGCGCTAAAAGTCGATCGTTCGGCAAATACGTTTTCCAGTCGAGTTGTCGGACGGTTGAATAACGTCACGATTCGTTTTATAGTAGTACTCACTATAGATATGTACAACTGGTCTCTCTGGCTGTTACGTCTCCATTGTACCGGGCAAAAGTATACATGTTTGTATACAACCGATAACGTTTCAACTTTGAGGGTTATGCTATAGTCGCGTGCGGACGACGAGGACCAAGCGAAAGTTAACGGTCCATATGTTCGATGCTGACCGTGGATTACGAGGAAAACCGATCATCCAACCACGTAGAAAGGACGCAAAAGGTGAAAAGGGAGGAATCCAAGAAAGTCTCACTATCTTCAAAAAAATAAGAACAAGACGATAGTGTATAAGCCGTAACCCTAGTATTTATATCGTCTATATACCGAGGGACATTAGCGTTCGCCAAAGTACCGAAAAGATAGGCATGCGAGAGCCAAGATACCTATACTTCTCTTTTTCGTGGTCCAGATAGATAAGAGTAAGAAGAAAGGATTCTCGGTATGCGACAAATCTACCTACGGACAAAACGGTTTTGCGCGTTCCACGCGATACAGGATAGGTATGCAGCGCTTGCAGTTTCGTACAGAAGTGCATACAATCGGCAAATACAAGTATGCGCGGTTTCCGCTTTGCATAGCAGTATAGCTGCGAGAGGAGCGTGAAGTATCTGTATTATAGGAATATCGTCGAGCTACTGGTGCGGTACTTACCCGTATGTATACTATTATGTGTGCGCAGATGGTAAACAGATGGTGAGAGTAAGTGAGATAGAGGAGGATAAACGAATGGTTGAATGGGCAATGGTATATATCTGTCCAAGACGGGAACAGGGAACGACGATGCATCGAGTATCGAGAGAGAGTATCTAATGTCACTAGTAAGCGACATCATAGTAGTGGCCTTTACTACGACTAGTACGACACAATCATGATACACGAGCGACCATTACATGCGCATACGGGACAAGAACACATTGAAGCCACCAACGGGCAGAGACGGAAGTGCTTCTGGTGGAGTTTTCCATCGACGCTACCACGTTGTAAGAAGTGGAAGTTTCTGAAGGATGAAAGTTGCGGGGTGAAAAGTATCTCGAGGGATCGCTCAGTTGGAAACGGCGGTAGAAATATTTGAAGGAAAAATGTTGTATGGTGTAGAGGATACGGATGGAAAGGAGAACCGGCGGGTCTTTTTTTTTTTTGCATTATTCACAATTCGATGATACCGACAGTCGATGTGTGACAATGTATTTTCATAATGTCAAACTGGTACTATCTTATTCCCTGGTGAGGTCAAACGAAAAAACAATTGGGACGATTGAGGTGTTTATAAGAAATTCGAATACTCAGCCTTTGGGACTGGATTCTATTGGAGAGAAGCAAAGTTGAACATCCGGATCGACGTAGAAAGGGAGAGGGGATGTTTCGGCGCGGGTCGTGCACTTTGAAGCGTTCATGAGCGTTATTCCAATATTTGGCATGTATATGCCTGTAAATCTCACAAGTATAATATCGACGTAGATACGGACAATATAGTACCAACAAGATATGATATAGTATACAGAGAACGTCCCGAGTGCTCCTCGCATAATAAAGCTTCGCTGAGGTACTTCCGGTGACATAAGAGACGTCAGCTGTGTCCCATGTGGCTCTCCCGAGCTGAGGAGAGCAGATCAGTAGAGCAAAGCAGTCCTTGATGTTGCACGACAGTAAAGTGTTTTTTGATGAAACCCGAAGGCATATGCAGAGGAGAGGTTCTTTAGATTTCGCTTGTTCCGGCGGGGCTTCCCGCAGGGATTTTGAAAGGGTCCGCGCACATCAAAGGACTTTACCCAGTTCATATATGAACATGTATACAGTATACAAAATAAGTGTTGTAAAATTGCAGCTCAAACTTTGCTCCGTAAGAGCAAACTATAGACTCGCCTTTTCCCGTCGCGCATGTGAGGTTAACGCATTGTATTTGTGTGTCTGGTGGTACACTGAGTAAATTGCGAAAAAAGTATAACAAAGCGTATCATAAAAAGTTTAATCACGTACTGTGTCCGAACAAACAATTAAACTGTTACTGTATAACGGTGAGAGAGCGCTCGCCGCAGGTTTAGCTTCGAGAATTAATTTTCCCAGAATCCCTATCTCCAGGTTCTATCCTATCCTTTCATTCTCTGTTGGTCGGTTCAGTTGATTCTCGATACCCAGCGAATTCCGCACTCGACGACTTGGTGTGCGCGCTCGTGTGTGCACATGTATGTAGATACACAACCGCCGCGAGTCGAATTCTGTGGATTTCGGGTAGCTACGACAGATGTACAGATAGAGTTATATAGAGAGTAAAGGCGAGGAGCGTCGTCTATATACGTAACTTCCTATAGTTCTACGTCTAGACTCCGCCGATGCTTGTAGTACCTAACATCCGGGATATCCGAGTTCCCGCATGTATCTACATACGCGACGAGAGACGACCAACTCCTGCATACAGATTCGTCTGGTCTACAAAGAGGGATGCTGCATTCGTGCTGGCACTTGTATGCCCTATATACAATCGTTCGACTGCCGCTGGCAGACGGAGAATCTCCTAGCGCACTCCAACCTATCCGATCGCGTATTCTCTAGCTATTAGCCGCTCGAACATACGATAAATACAGTTATTGACATACTTGAATGGCTCTTCATGTCATATGCTTATCACTGTAGAAACGGCCAATAACTGTTCACCGGGACTGCAAACTCGCCGTATGTCGAGAACAATTCGAATTCGTCAGTTTCGACCAATCTGGCGGAACACAACTCGACATATCGATCGTTTCTCGAACCCTTAGATTTGTGATCCGATCGAGTTTGCCTCTCGCGACGATGCTTGTTAACACCCAAGTGATGTACACTTCTCATCTTTGTCTGTATCAAGCCAATTACACTCTCTCTCTCTCTCTCTGTTGGGGTCTATCTACATATAGAGTTTACTGCGAAAGCGCATACGGATAATGCGGAAATACAGGGCATCCAGTCTCATAGTCGGTAAGGTATGGTGTATACCTGAGCGATCGATACGATCATTATTCGACGAGCTTACCAATGCGTGTGTACATTGCACGCTCGATAATTGAATTATGATGCTCGCGGACACGCAACCCTTCCGGCACTGACCCGATACCTCCCTCCCCCTGCCCCCAACCCGTCCGGCTTCAAACCTTGTCTCTCCCTGCACACCGTGGGGACATGTTTGGCACACTCGTACAGGCGTATATAGAATCTGAATTTCAACCATGCGCCAACATAGAGAGACCAGCGATTTATAGTCGCAGTACCATTTGAAGCCAATACAAGTGAATCGACTAATGCCGAGGTTGATACAATCACATAGGTGACTGCAGTTGCACGAACCGATACAACTAACGTGATGGCTTCTTGGTATTGATAATTCTATCGACAGGCTATCCGTTGTTCTATTACGAAAGCTATGATCTTCACAGACATCTTTTTATTTAACAATCTTTCTTTTCGTTACTACGTATTTCGACGCATTGTTCTTTTTTCTTTGGTACTCAACAGACGAATGAAAGTTTCGATCGCGTTGTAGTATGACTTTTTGAACTGCGCATACTACGGAATGGCGCATGTATGTGCGCACTTAAAAATATATATACTTTAATCGCAAAGTTGGAGCGACAAAGTTTGAGTCTTCAGGTACTTGATCCGATATTCAAAGTCCGTCGATATTCTCGGAGGGAAAAAGTAAAAAATAAGAAACTCACGATAAGCTTCATCCATCGTCGACAGAGGTGATTCATGAGCTCACGGGCATATTATGAAGATTCGGGGATAAAGTTCGCTCTTTTGTTTCTTTTCGGTGGGGCTAAGCCGCGATCGAGCGGGATCGTTGAATATATCCTATGGCGCGCCAGGATCGCGTATAGTATATATTCTGGCTCTCTGTCCTCAGGATAGTTAGTATGGCTTGCGTCCCCTCTGCCACCCTCTATATCTCTGCGAAGCTGTTACATTATCCATAGAACGACGAGGTTCAGTCTGTCACGCTTGTTATCCGGATCAACATGTACATTATTATGGTTTGCTGGCTTTATACCGAAAGGTATTCGATATCACGCGATGACCAGCTGCGTTCTTGGGTCGTATGTGGGCAGTAATCGATGGGTTCGGTCGAAACGTCTATTTTGTACGATAACAATAGTCGGTATCACTGCTTGGCGAATATATTTTCAACCCTTTAAATCTACGGTGTTCTATATGGGACGGAATTGTATCTCAAGGATCTGAAATATGGCCTACATTCAGAAAAAAAATGGTTTTGAATGAAATACGATTTATTTCGTTTCTTCGAATTGTTAAATAAAATGTATCTGTATGGAACACATTTTATTCGATTTGCGGGAATCTTCTCGATGACGTAGAGCACATTCTGTATCCTCGAGATACCCTGCGCTTTGTCTTTATCTCAAGAATAGAAGATTCAACCTATACTTAAAAAAGTAAATCCACCGAAAGAGAATAAGTAAAAATGGACGAATTGATACTTTTTTCATTTTTGCGATCCCGAAAGCTTTCCGAGATGAAATTCCAACTCGAGATCTCCCTACAAAAAATGTCCAAATCAATATAATGTACAATTTCGTTTGTGAAACAATAGTACGAAAAGTTAATCAATATTAACGCACGTATAGGTGACCTACATTTGTTTTAATTCTCGTATCTATACCCCTGAGAAAAACATGTTCAATATTCCAGTTCTGCAGTAAATGAATCTCGAACGTGTGTTGGTATCGACAATTAATGAAAACAATAGGCCGAATCGAAAATTGCCCGAGACGGCGTATGATGAGTTTTGTGCAAAACAATGAATTTCACGCTATAGAACGACGACAATAAGAGTTTCTTGTGGATCAAATGCAATTAAACGAGTTTTCGATGAAACTTCAACCACGTAATTGGACTGCGCTTTAAGATATTATAAAACACACGATTTCATATCAACCGACACTCGATACATTGTCCATGTCGGATCAATCTTATATTTTATTTATACGTTTCATTTATCATCGAATTCGGTCAAGGAGGTTCTTTTTTCTTCCCCGAACAACAGCGGTGTGAATGAGTGTTGAAGTGGAGCTCGTTATTGGCATGACCCAGATCGATGCGTGCTCTAATCGAGATTTCCGACGGCAGATCAAGAGGTCGAGGAGGGGTCGTGTGGGTGAGCAACCGATCGAGAGACCGGAGGCTGGCGGCTCTCGTGGCGGAAGCCCACTCATACTGTGTCCGATGCGAGACTCCTCAAACTACCTATATAATATGTATAAACATAGAAACGATGCACGGACTGTATCCGGCCAACATCGCGAATATATCAACTTTTATTTGAGGGCGCTTCCGAAAACCGACAAGATTCGATATAAAGATTGGACGGATATGTAGAATGTCTCGTTAATTGAGAATATGAACTTTAACGTGCGTTGATCCATCTTCTGTGCCAAAAATCCACGCATTTCATAATCCCACCCGAATGCTTTCAATTGACCCGGGACTTTTACATCTAGTAAAAAATGACTATGCCTTTCTTTGGTGAAAAGTCACTTAACAATTCTGAGTGTTCCGGGCTCGTATATTCGCTAATTAATCATTCATATTTCAATAGGCTTTTATGTCAAATCGCATAATGAAGAAAGATGGTAGTTATGGTGAATTCGACCCCAATCACGTGTATAACTTCCTTTCATTTATTATTTGAAGAATTCTACTTAAGCTTATATTAATTAATGCAACTCGTTAGAATGTATCGTCTAGGTAGGGGGGGGGGGGGGGGGGGGGGGGGGTCGAGAACATCGGCTTCCGGAAGCTCAACGTAATGAGAATAATTCAACCCGTCGTTACTTATGGTGCAGCGTACAACCGGCAAGCAACGATGAAGAGCGTTTGTTAGTTAATGAAAAGATTTCATTCGAAGCGCCGCGAGATATGGACCGAGCGAAGAATAAAAAAAAAGCCGGTCGAGCTGTAAGCTTTCTTTGCTATCTCGGCGGCTCATTCTTCTATCTTGTCTCGCTTCTTGCGAACTGAATTATACAATAGCGCGTTTGCCTTTCCTTCTTTCTTCTTGTTTTATCAAGCTAATTAAATAACATGCCGCCTTTGCCTCTCTATTTATCCTCTTCTATCTCACGTACGGTGTCATACCTAATTTTTCATTATTCCAACGAGTCCTTCCAATATTATATTCGCCTGTTTATGCTCGATTATCTCACGTACGGATAAGCGCTCGTTCCTCGTTGCCTGTTAAGTAGGGAATATAACCACTCAAGCGAGAGACATCGAGACCGAGCGAGAAAAAAAAACGATGCATAGCGAGAGAAGGATAAAGGAGAAAGATTAAAAAAAACAGAACGCAGCAAGACGCTGAGGATGGAGGAAATGTTCCAGTTTTTTTTTCACTCTCACAAGGCCGGAAGCTTTCTTTTCCTCTATCGCCCTGGCCAGCTATCCCATGCTTGCGCGATAAGGGAGATTAATGAATTACGTTGCGAAAATAAAGCTAATTAATACTTGTCAACTACACGGTTGGCCGACCGGGCAAATGCTTCGCTGCGGATATACTGCAGACATATAAATATAATATAGGTTGGAACATTTCTTGTTTAAAATTTTTTTTTCACCGATTCATCAATTCTTCGTTGTCAATGAATACATTAATAATACGATTGGATTTCAGATCGAACTGGGCGCTTTCTGCGGAAACGAATAAATACACGCTATAGTTCGTTCCATCAATGTATCTTGTTCAATCAAAACATCGGACAAATTCGTGCATTCCCTGAATGTTGACGTCGTATATTCTCCGACCAAATTTCTCATTTCTTTGACCTCTGTTCCCGTGCAACCCGGACTATCCTTCCAGTATCCTCGGACAAATTGCCAAAGCTTCTAGTTCGTTTCGCTCACTTGTATCATACCACAGCATCGACCGCGCCGTCGACAATTGAGATTATAACTACAACTTGAGAAAACGTATAGGCTCATCTGTGTATACGATGTTCCCGCTCCTATGCGCTTATGTATACCATATAATATTTCTCTCATTTCTCTTGGCGGATGTGTCGAAAGGCCACGGAATCTCAGAGAGCCCGAGAAATTGCTGGACGATGAGGCGAGGAGGGTTTGGAGTAGGGCTAGCGGACAGAATTGAAGCAGATATGCAGGGAGAGAGAGAGAAAGAGAGAGTTTGATATATACATGTGATGCCGAGGGATGAGAATCTCTCGCTCTCACGTAGAAGCATTGTATCGCAGCCGCGGCTTTAAACAATAGGCCCGTCGGGCACAATAATATGACGGAGAGACATGTAATTATCTTTGGTGGACTAGGCACTGTGTATTGTTCCTGAATGTACTAGATGTACAGGAGAGCTTTGACTTCCTATTCCGCTCAGCCTTTAGTACGCCCGACCCCCTTGCCCCCTTTCCTTGTCCCCTCCCTTCGTGCTCATTCTATCGTTGCCTCACCTCGTCCCTACTCCTTTATCATCAAAGTCCAACCCTCCAGAGTCCACAATTCTAACTCCATGCAGTACCCACAAGGCCTCTACGTCTCCTCTTGTTCCGCATTCACGTTGCAATCACATGGGCCTCTCTCGTCAAAGTAGCGTACTTCCGGTCACTCCGTTTCCCACGGGTGGAATATTCCGCTAGCGCACTGTGAGCTTGGACACTCTCTCGTCGTCCTGGACTCTACGGAATTACACTAATTTCGTTTTCAGTTGCGGAACTGGCTATGTCGCGAAATCGAATCAACATAAATTACGCTTCGATAGCGTACACCGGTATAACGTTAGTTAATTCGTTACTGCATCTTATTTGAAGTTAATTCACGTAACAAATTTTATTGTGCGTCATATTAAATAGAGCCCGCGAACATCAGAAATAATTTGCGCGAGAGATGAAACTTTCGCAGGGTTTATTTATCATAACCGAGAAACACACAAAGAAATGAGAAAGCAATTGTAAGAGCGCGGTGAAGGAAATAATCGACAAATAGATGAAAGGAAACCATCAAGAGATTGTTACGTAAAGTCCGAGAAGATGCAATTAGTCCGATGAGAAAAAAGAAGCCGAACAGTAGAACAGTTCAAACGAAACACAATATTATTATGGTGGATGGAAGAGTCTGCCGTTGTCTATGTAAAATTCGACATAACTGTTAAAGACCTTTTCTTGATAATACGAAACACGCTCTCGCTTCTTCGACTTTGTTGGGCATCCGAGATTAAAAGATCTAAAGTCTCGTAATTCAACGATAACTGTGGTTTCGAAAGTTCGTTTGTCGATTGCGAGTTGGGCCAGAGAGTTTAACGAATCGGGGTATTAAGGCTTCGTTGCAACTTCTACTAATCCTTAAAAAAAAAAGTAAGTTTAGCGCGATCAAAGTAGAACGAGATAAAATAAACTCGCAATTACGCAACGTATGTACTTGAATAATGAGAAACTCTGTGTTTCTTTCCGTTTTTCATAAATTTCAACGGTGTTTCGCTGAACGAGCGTGTAACGCAATGCAGTTGCGCAATTTCGCTGAACAATCGAGTTGTAATATTATTTTTTTTTATCACACGCTCGGAGGACACGACACAAACCGTTTCGGCTCGTTTGTCGCGGCGTTGCAGCGTTAAATTCAAAACAGCTGGGGCGTCGGGTTGTGCGCGGTAAAGAGAAGGAGCGAACGTTTTGCACTGTGGCTCTTGCGGTCTACGGCTGCTAGGTACAATTTAAACTTTTTCAAGTAAGTTACTCGGTCTGTGGTTGCTAGATACAGTGACGGCGGCGGCGGCACGACGTTGGCGAATTCACAACGTCGAAACTCGACCTCATTCCCTCCCGTTGCAGTTCATCACAAACGAATATCAGCTTTGATGTTTAACCGAACGGAACGCTACTTCTTTCTATCGTTTCTCTTATTCGTCGTGACATTCTCCTCATGACTCTTAAATAAAATGCTTTACCGTTCGAGGAAGTCTCAGAAATGAAACTTGAATTTCGAGATCACAAACATAAAAAAAATTGAATTGAATTTGAAACATTGAGACATTGAAAAATTGAAGCGATTCCAAGAGCAGGTATACTATTCTGTAATTCGACAAACATGTTTCACGAGTACACAACGGACCCAGTACGTAGTTCCGTGTACAGATTCTCGGTACCGTACGTCTACATGTTTGTAATTCAAGACCATCTCGAGAGCGTGTGCGTAAACACATCATGTATCTCCGAGGTTGATCAAATTTGCAGATATTGTGTGTATAAATGCGCGTTCCACGTTCGCATCAGTTCAACGTAGATACAAATTCAACGTCTATACTTTTCATCGAGTAAAGAATGCAAAGATCCCATTCCTGATTTATCAAATCTTTGTTGGCATCAATATTTACAAATTTGCATTAATATTATGCCAATATGCAATTTGATCCTCCTGTCGACTTTTATACGCGAAAAAATCTCTCACTCTCTTGATTTCAACTGCACGCTGACAAAGCAATATACTCCATTCATGGTACGCAAGGTATACATCCGACGCCTCGCTCCGTAGAGTATTGCCCTAAAATACGACGAGGTATCAAAAGCCTCTCGATCCATACGTTTGCTGCTCCACAATTTCCATGACAACAGTGGATATGCAATATCATAGGAGAGCATATCGTTAGTTGCTCCGCGAAGATTTCCAACCGGCACCGTAGCCGGCGATGCGCGTTACCGTTGCGTATTTCGCCGATGCTCGTTATAACCTGGAATGCAAAACAGCGAGGCATTCGATGCATGAAATCCTTCAGGGGGCTTCGCGCTATCGCATCTCGCGAATCTATCGATGAATCTACGCGGCCACGATCCACGGTCGAAATAATCGAATTTCCGTGCCCTACAAACTATGCGCGGTACAATTGTTCACCTGGGCTATCCTATCAGATAGCCACCTAACCGAGTTATCTGGCCGACCATCTCGACCGTTAACGCGGAGAATCTCCAGCCAACAATCGGGGGTTACCATCCATGCGTTTCACTCTTTGAAGCTGAATTGTTTTACGATCGTACTGTCCCCGTCATTAGCGGAACTAATGAATTTTCTTCGTAACCCAGATAGATGATAATCCGCTAAAACCGGGAACGCATTGCTCTCGAAGGCTTATTATTTTCCTTGATTGCTCAAGAAAATTGAGGCGCTGTGTAATTTCGTTAAGTTTATATAACACTCGGAAACTTCCAAGTCGCGAAGCGAGATTCCCGAGATCATATGGGGCGACGTTGACGCCAGCGTGTGACACGAGATTATTAAGAGGGTTGGTAACAAAATTGCCTGCGAGAGCTGACTGAATGTGTGTACCGCGAATTGTGTCGCTTGCGAATATGAAGTTGTATATAGGTGTAATAAGGTAGCGAGTCGAGAGGCGAGGAACAGTTCGCATCGAGCGTGTATACGTATATATCTATATATATATATGGGCGAACTGCGGACCGTAAAATATGCCCGAGACGTTTCAAAGTTTTCGACCCCCGTCTCCGTCGTCTCCGTCCTCTTCGTCGTCGTTCCTCTTCTTCTTCTTCTTCTTCTTCTTCTGTAGAACGAACGTTAAAAAGTTTTCAACGTCACCGTCTCCGCGAGAGCCTACATGTATACTTGAGGGGTACTAGGTATTATTACGAGCTCCAGAGCAATGTGAAGCTCGGTCTCACTCACTTTCACGAGAAAGGGAGACATGGTACCCGAGAATTGAGCTTGGGTACCGCTGCAATGTGATATCAGAGAGACGAACTACGCGAAGCTCTCACCAAATGGACTCGTTTAAACCGGTATAATTTCAACAGTTTTCGCTCAACATTCCAGAATACTTCATTAAGTATTCGGGGGTAGTAGGTAAATTACTCGACCATACTACAGATGGGAGAGCGAGAGAGAAGAAGAGAGGGAGAGAGAGAGAGAGAGCCACACCGCGAGCATTGAGTTAAAGTTCTCAGCGAACAGTACCAGTAGAAACCCTGGACTACGCGAACTATGAGGCTGTGCTGGGGGTGTCGCGCTCCAACCAGCGAGCCGGCCACTGAGAGCTACCAAACGGGCTCACGCCCTTGCGAAAACCTTCGTAGCTCCTCCAGAAACATTAGAATTAGCCGGCGAGGGAGAGAGAACGCTGGGGGAGGGGAGGTGCGAAGCTCACCAGAGAGATTAGCATATTCAGAAGTTTCGCAGTTTAACGGATGACTCTGGCGGGCCGTGAGTTCAGGGCGACATATTAAAACAAATAGAACATGGTTATTACGCCACCGGGATGCGCACTTAACCTCTCCTTCCCACCGTCGTCTACACTTTGGCAATGCTCTATCATGACAAAAGTCTGTGCGTCACGTATCTCCCGAATTCGTGCATGCAGTACAGATAAAGTAGACAAGAATCTTGAAAGTTTCGCGAAGATTTATTAATGTACGAAGCGACGTGCACGAGAACGACTCGAGTCTCCCATTGTTTTATCGATGTAGTTTGGTACTGGATGACAGAGGCGTGATTTCGCGTTTCCAGAACGTCTTGAGGAAGATTATCGCAAAAAAAATCGTTTTCCGTCCGCGACGGCGATTGACATATTAAATACGGAACAACTTATAATAAAATGTATTGCATGCCTTACAACGACAAATCACGAGATTTCATTATCAACTGGATTCGGTGACAAGTTTTTATTCTAGGTGTTTCTACACAGCAACATCTTTGTGTTAAAAAAAAAAACACTAATAAAATAGTGGCTTCGCGCTGGGCGTGATAAAGACCAATTTTTTCGAGCTGTGACAGGCTATCGAAGCCGTTGAAGAAACATGATTAGAGTAGACATTTCCGTATGAAAATTGAAAGCTATCGAAAAGATCTTCAAACTCCACGTACATACATTTTTAACGTTAAACCTGGATCCGTGAGCAATTTCAATTTCCAAGAAAGTCGAACATTGGTAATCGGAAGGAAAAAAGTCTTCATTTCCTACGTGATCGAAGATCCTCGGCACGTTCCAGCTTTACTGCCGTATATCAACCAATCACCTTGACATCGATCTTTTCAACAGGATAAGGGTGTGGTAATCGCAAACATCAACGGAGCGTAAGGGGGCGGGTGAAGGCTAAAAGGCCGAACGAAGTTTATCCAGTTTTTCCTAACTCAGCAGTTTGTGTTTTTCTAATCCATAAATTTGCACCATTCGCTTTTCCTTCATCATCGATCATACACACAGTGCAGACTGCGCGGGGCAACCTCTTGAGATTTTTTTTTCTCCAATTTCCGCTACGTTGCGTGAAAATTCTTTCGCCGCGTTTCCCTCGGATATTTTTATCCCTCTTACCTTCATTCTCGCCCCGCCCCTGTGCTCATTATTTTTCTCTCATTCACTCATTCACCGTTAGTACCGCTACACTGGACTTTTCTCCGGGTTTCTTAGCACTTTTCTTCTTCTTCTTCGTTTTTTCATCTTCGTCGAGCTTTCCAGCGAACAGCGTCGGACCGTCGGTCGCAAAGTTTGGGCTACATAGGAAAGAAAGAGAGGATATAATTTTACGCGTCTCACTACTCAAGCTCAAGCGCCTGGCAACATCTATGATTGCTCCCTTCAATCAGAGGAGTAGGGGAAAAATATAAAAATAAAGTTTGCGCATTACATCCGTCTCAACGAGGCGAGAAATTTATATCAAAAAGTTTGGGGGGGAGAAAAAAAAGAAAAGAGCGAGAGTAACAAAACTCTCGGTGTACAATCTCACTCTTTACTTCCGATTTTTTCGAGTGAAAACTTGTTTTCCGCTTGCCTGTCGCGTGAGAGGAGTCCTCGGGCGTATGAAAAATCTTTCTGAATAACGATTCCGATCACGAAATCAGTTTCGCGCACTTCCGTCCTATCTCGTTCCTCCTCCTCTGACGAAAAAGTTTGATGTATTATCGATGAAAAAAAAGATATATATATATATTCGACTGTATACCCGCGATAAGTTATTCGATTCGACAGAACGACTGTTCGTTTCCTATTACTCGCAAGAACGTAAAAAAAAAGCTCTCAAAGTACGCGGGTCTCGACACAGACTCGGTCTGATGAAATATCAGCGATGATTGGTTTAAAAAAAATTTTGCGTTCCGAACTCACAAAGAAACTGTGATTACGCGAAAAGACATAATATGATGTTTTATTAAGCTCGCCAAGTGCGCGGGTAACGTTTTTACTTCGTGAAAACGGTAGATGCGAAAAAGAATTTCATAACGACAAAGTGTCTCTTTTTATCGCAATGATAAAAAAAGCAATTAATCTACGACGAGCGACGCGGTCGCGAATGAAACGTCAAAGCTCGAAAGAATATTATATAGATCGCAAAGGAATAAAAGTCTGTTCTGAAATAAGCTTATAGCACAACCGTCTCCCATTGATATCCTAGTGTAACGAGAGATAAGAGAAAATGTGGTTAACGGTATGGCTAAAATAACGAGAACGGAAGATAGCAATAACGATAGCAATCACATGCGCACCGAGGAGATCAAAGAAATCGCAGTTCTAACCAAAATCGCATGTTCTTTTTATGTTTTATGGTAAAACTCTTTTGTTCTGTAGAGCACCCGCGAAACGAGATATCGGTGCGCTATTGATTAAGCGAGTTTTCAAAGCAAAGTCAAGAGGCAATTTCGCCGCAGGAGGGCACGCTCGTCAAATAGAGTTGTTGAGGGAAAAGAGAAATAAATAAAACCGCAAACACTGTTCATATTGCGAATGTTGGGTATCGAATCATACGATTGACCAGGTTTATTGAATGGTAACTTGATGAAAACAAAAGCAGAAAAAAAAATACACACACATCGACAGCCTCGTTCGAAGCGGGTTTGTGCAATCACCTATGGGTAGTCGCTGTGTCCACGGTGTAACGGACAATAACGGACAAACGCGCAGATATCGCGAAAAATACAATAAACATCAGTGTCGTATCCACGTAATGAACGTTTAACAAATCGGTGAGATAACAGAAGCTTTCTCCTTAGTTTTTTTTCCCTATTGTTAGAATTGCACTTTTTTGCAGTACTTAATCTCCTCCGCCTCGACTGAGCAACTCCTCGCCGACAACTTCCAATCGGCTCATAAACAATTTTACACCCTCGCAGCCGAATGACAAGTCATGAACTCGTAAAACGGCAGAAAGTACCCTGCTGTATATAGATACAATTGGCAACGTCCATGTCGAGGTTCGCTCGATTGGTGCCCTACAATTCTCGTAAGATTCTCTTCACTTCGAGTTCGCTATAGCGCAAGGCGAAGCATAACCGTCCGCCAAAGACTGATAAAACTTTAACCGTTGTGTCCATTCCCTTCCAACACCCGAGCGCTAAGTTCTCCGCGCTACTCTCGACGAAGAGGTTGCACACACGAAAGTGCAGTTTTCGCGCTCGTTCCTCGCTTCCACGAGTGAGAAAGACTAAGTTTTCACCCTCGTTAATTTCTCGTTCGCCAACAAAACTTTTCATTTCTCTATTTACAGCTATAAGTCCTTCGCTAAATTCTTTTTTGGTTCATTCGAATGAAATACCCTGGGTGTGGCGAGGTATTAAGGCAAACACATGAAATTACCTGTACACGGCACGTAAAATGTCTTTAAACTTAGATCCTTGTGAATACCATTGAAAGACAAAAATCGTGGTTTTGGCGTCGAGGTAAATATAACAGAAAAAAGAGGTCATCGGAACTGTCGAGAAGCACTGAATCGCTTTGACTATACGAAAACGTGTGATCGTCGAATGTGTTCGAGAAAAAAAGAAAAGAAAAAAAACTCTATCGTTTATTTGAAAAGTGCCTGGCAAGAGAAAACGGCGGGAGCGAGCAAGCGAGCGCGAAAGATCCGGCTAGGAGAAATGAGAAAAGGAGGAAGGAGCATAGAAAGAGGGAGAGAGAGACGGAAAGATAGCGAAGAGAACGTCGAGGTTGAGCGGTTAGTGGAAGGAGTCGTAACGACCGTCCATTTATATCGGAACCGTGAGAGACGAAAGGGGGTAAACGTGGGATACAAAGAGGAAAAAAAGATAAATACCGTTGATTGATGGGCCCAAGGGGGTGGAAGAGCGTCAACCGAAACGACAGCATAAAATTCCTCTAAGTGCGACGCTATGTTTATGTCCGTCCGGAGAACGAAGCCCGGTATACACCCCACTCCAGTCTCTCGTTTTATTTTTCCCTTACTCTTATTCTCGTTGTTGTATATCGAGACGCGATGAAGTTTCTCCCGTTTATCGAAATTATAAAAAAAAAATCCACTCTTTCACGTTCGACTCGAGGGCCTTTCCACGTTCATTGGCTCCACTCCATCTGTAATCATTCACGAATAAACATCGCACCCGCTTCCTTCATTATTTTCCCAACATTCGTTCCTTTTTTTCTCTTCTCTTACCGATAAGCTCGACCGAGAAAATCGAATAAATTGAAGAAGATACTGTCTTCGCCCATTTTTTCTCCAAACCTCGCTCTTCGTGCTTTTTTTTTTTCTTGCTCGCTTACTTTCTTTCATTTCATCATTTTCTCTTGCACAAAAGGATGTGGAGTCAAGTATATAGAGGCTTTCACGTGAATTCGGAAGGAAAGGAAAAAGGATCGCCGGAGACCTGATTGTAAATTGAAACTCTCGCCGTTGACAGGAAGAACTGCCCTTTTTCCAAGGCGAGTCACATTTAACGAGATTTCGCTCTTTTTTTTCGCTGAAAAGAGACCTCGTGGGAGTCGGCGCTTTGGTGTATGTGTCTATATGTCCTATGTGCGAGGAACGTTTCATAGGACGAAAACGAAACGGAGTATGGGAATAGTCTATAGAGAGACGATGGTCTATAGAGAGACCGTAAGCGTCTCCTGAAATACGAGGCGAGAGAGCTCTGCTCTGAAAGCTTCATAAGTCATTGATTAAAAGTACATTTAGAGCACATGCTAACATCTCTCTGTACCTCTATCGCGAGAGCCTTTTAAACGACTAATGAATTACGAAATACCCATTGACCTCTGGCTAAGAGAACTCCGAACTGTCGAATAGTAACGGTGAATTAATAACTTTTAACATTACCCTTTGATGCTCCTTTTTGACGAATCGAATCATACGAGAGGCTATTGCTGACATTTGGGAATTTTGAAAAGAACGTTAAGACAGTTCAAAGTACGAAAGGTAGTAAAATATCGAAATATAAAATATATACTCGAGAGAGAGATTTACAGGCTTCATTGTACCAAGTATCAATGTGAGCGCGTGCAAATGTGATAACAAGTACGAAAAGGATTTTCGCAACTCATTCCGATTGTTTTTTGCCCGACAATACATTTTTCATTTCATGACATTCCAACATTTTCCGACTATCTCGAGCATCGAACAACGAGTTCATCAGTCCGTAAATTTGTATTGTTCGTAACGACATTAAAACAAAAAAGGGTCGTCCGAGGAGATGGACGATTTTTTTAATGAACGAATACGTCGGGTGCTCGTCGAGAATGCTAACCTCCGCTTTCAACCCTCTATATCTCATTGTTTTAGCACAAGAATTCATGAAACGGGAATTTCAAAGAATTTACATTGAAAACGCGATCGCATTATATCGAATGAGTAAAATCAAGGTTGGTCGTATCTACCGTTGTAGAAAAGAGAAGAGACATTTCGGTATGTCTCTCGTTGTTTCAAACCATCTTGGTTATACATATTGTGACGTGATTTTTCAAATCTGCGTCACAAATAACGCAAAAATAGTATTTTTATCGATACCGTCTTTTTGTCGTTAGAGTTCCCGCTTTTGTTATGCCTCTCGTTAACTTTTCGCGTTACCGTCCAGCTCCCGTAAGATCAGGTCCGTGAGTTTCTCGCGGATTGATTCCCGATTCAGTTCTGATCAAGTTGGTTCAGTTAAGATTTTGTTGATCGAGATCTTCAACGCTATTTGGTGGTGTTGTCTCACGGTAATGAGAGGCCCAAATAGCCGAGAAACTCGATGAGAAAGTTGTCAGGAATACGTTAAAGTCCGGTGCAATCCCGGCACTCCAGGAGATAGTGCAATACGCTGGAGAACAGGCGGAGGTACGGTTTTGGTTCCAGGCAAGAACGGAACGTCTTGCGCTGCGTTTGAGTTGAGTTAAGTGCCTTGTTCTCGCGTATTGACTAGGAGAGACGATCATGAGGATTTTCCTATGCTACCGCGCTACAGTTACCGGCTCACGTGTCGATGAAGTCGCGAAATAGTTTGAGAGGGCAGTAGCTATCGATCAAGGCTTCCGAAATAATGATGATGTTTCGTTGAGATATTGTCATAGGCAAATCAGTCTACCGAGAGACGTCCTCGAGGCAACTCGGATCTCTCTCGAGCTCCCGTGTTGTTGTGGCTCGCGCCTATTGTTCGCGTTAGTGTGCTATCCCGCTCGCGCTCACGGTATCGTCGCCTCTAGCTCGCGCTCTCGTTTCCCGTGTGAACGACTCGTGTGCTCTTGTGTGTGTGTGGTGGGTCGCGCTAAACGGGAGACTCTCTCTCGCTACCGCGATCTCCGATACGGTGCTCTCGCTCGCGTTCGTGGGTTCTCGCGCTACCTGTCGTTCTCTCGTTCGCTCGCGTTCGGCGTACGAATGAGAGTGACAGTTCGCGATAATTCCGATGCGAATTATCTTTCCGAATTTTGTGAACGAGTTGCATTCGAAAGAATGCCCTCGTGGTACAGTGCTTGTGATTAAGTTCTCGTGGCGTCGAAAGACGCGGATCCCGCCCTATTGGATTACCAGTTATGCTGTCTCGGTGAGTTGAAGTTTTCGTCAATTATCGATCGCAAATGGTTTGTTCTCGTTAGCTCGCTTTGATCGCTCGATCAGCTGAGCGTTACCGGTGCACTCACGTGCGTTCCCGTGGCTTCAAGCCAATAAAGAAAAGTATTCCCGCTCATAAGAGTTCGAGGATTCGATTTCTTTTCCCGTCGTTATCTATTGGCAAAGGATCGCGACCCTCTACCCTAATTTGCATCCTGAGCAACCGTGCATTCCCGTAACCGTTTGCGTTCGCGTGGCGGTGAGAAATTAGTTTAGTTTTCGTTCGTTTCGTCCTTGCGGAGGTCGGTCGTTCCGCCGACCCCCAGTTTAGCCCGGTTCGGTAATTCCGGCGAAATAAAAATTAACCCTTCGGAGATCGGACGTTCCGCGGTCTCCAGATTGAGTCCGGTTGTTAATACCGGCGAAATAAAATTAACTGGCGCCCCCGGGATCTCATTACCCTCGCGGAGGCAAACGGCCGAAGGTGACGTGAGTTCCGCTTCGCGTTCTTAATCTTTAGTTCTTTTTTTTTTGGCGCTCCCATTTGGTTTGAGCTGAGATTACGTTCGGTTTTCGGTTAAGGTATTTGATTTTTTTGATTTTGGTTTTAATTGTAGTTTTAGAGTTTCGCGTTATCGATTAGAAGAAAATTACGTCACAAATGGCGCCCAACGTGGGGCCACGCCAATAGAATAGCCGTTCCCGCTACAGTTTTGTCTGTGATCTCGTTTGTTTTTTTTTGTCGCTTCGACTTCGATGTTGAGGCGATAAAATAAAGCAATATTTTTTGTTGTTCTCGCGTTAATTAATTTAACGGGTTTCCGCTGGGGATGTTCGGTCGAACCCACAAGTTTTCGCTGACACTTGACGAAAATTAAAATTCTTTTATGTTTAATTTTTTTTTGTTTTTTTTCTGAGAATTTTGATTTTTGTCTTGTCTGTTCCCGAAGCTCTGAAAATTTGCAAAAATATTTCAGAGCTTGCCCTGAGTTCCCGATACGCCTCGAAAATCTATTTTCGGCGATTTTCGTCATTTTTCGAATTTTTCGAAATTGACGAATTTTCACCTCGGACGCTCGCGCGTCGCGCGCTAGAGCGGGTGGGGGGAGATCCCGTTAGCCGAGCCGGCCGTTATCGTGGAGATTCTCGAATCGTGAGGAACGATTTTGAGTTTCGAGGAGCCCCTCTCCTCGCCCTCCATGCTTCCGATCGCCGGAGTCGGACGTTTCTCATACACTTCGCCGGGGAACGCCGTCGCGAACGGACGACGATAAGACTTCGTCGTGAGCTACCGTCACGGACGTTTGAGAAGCCCCATTCTTTGGAGATGCTCTCGATACGTCATGAGATCCCGTTGGAACAGGCTCTCGTATGAATTATTTTGCGCTTTCGAATTAATTTTCGATACCGAAATAATTTTGTTTTCGTAATTTTTCTCGATTTCGGATTAATTTCCGATTACGATGAAATTTTAGTTTTCGTATTTTCTTTTTCTCGATCTCGGATTAATTTCTGATTTCGATGAAAACGTTGCTCCCGTATTACTACTCGATTTTGGATTAATTTTCGATTTCGATGAGGTTTTCGTTCGCGTGATTTTTTCTCGATTTCGGATTAATTTCCGATTTCGATGAAATTTTTGCTTCCGTGATTTTTCTCGATGTTGAATTAATTTTCGATGTCGATGAGGTTTCCGTTCTCGAGATTTTTCTCGAATCCAGATTTATTTTGATTTCGATTAAATCTTCGCTCACGCAAGTTTTCTCGAATTCGAATTGTTTCGATTTCGTTGAATTCCTCGCTCTCGCAATATTTTCGATCTTGAATTCAATTTCGAGGTTGAGAATTTATTTCGATTTTCGAACGTGGATTAAATTCCGCCGTTCGACATACTCCCGCCTACTCGAACCCAAATTAATTTTGATGCTGAGAACAAATTTTGTTTCATGAGCACAGATTAGTTTCGGCAGTTTGGAGTTTGCGTCTCGATTATTCGAACTCGAAGCAATTTTCGAAGGTCGAATTCGTTTCCGTTTACTCGATCTCGAATTAATTTTCGACGTTCGAGTTTGTTCTCGTTTATTTGAACTCGGGTTCATTCTCGATGTTCGAACCTGTTTGTTCGTTTATTTATTTATTGGTCTGTCTGTCTATTTGTTCGTTTATTTGTTCGCTTATTTGTTCGTTTATTTGTTCGTTTATTTGTTCGTTTATTTGTTGTCTGTTGTTGTGTCCGGATATTCGAACACGAATTAATTTTCGATGTTTGAATATTCTCCCGGATATTCGAACGCGAATTAATTTTCGGTGTTTGAATTGGTTCCCGTTTATTCGTACGCGAATTAATTTTCGACGTTTGAATTTGTTCTCGTTCTTCGCACTCGGATTAATTTTCGATGTTCGAAAATGGCTTTCGTATTTCGAATGCGAATTGATTTTCGACATTCGACCCGCTCTCGATCATCCGAACTCGAATTAATATTCGATGTTTAAGGGTGTTCTCGTTAGGCGAACCCGGATTAATTTTGAGATCTGGATTAATTCTGACTCTCGGACCAATGTTCGATACTGAGCGAATTACATCCGATTGATTCGGTTCGATCCCGGATGGATTGTTGAGTGAAGTCAATTTCACTCCGATTTCACCATCGGTTTTCGGATTAATCGTGAGTGAACCAAGTTTCACTCCGATTTTCATATCGGTTCCCGGATGGTTCGTAGAGTGAATCAAGTTTCGGTCTAATTTGACTATCGGTTTTCGGATTAATCGTTGAGTGGAACAAGTTTCACTCCGATTTTAATATCGGATCTCGAATTGATCGTCGAGTGAAATAATTTCACTCCGATTTTACTATCGCTCCCAGAGGAATTGTTGAAGGGGATTGTATCCACTCCAATCTTCTCGGTATTCGCGAGTTTAAGTCTTCGTGGCGATCAAAAAAGATTTCGATAAGGTGATCTGCTCACTTATCGAAGTCGATTTGGCGATCTTGCAGGGATGCGACGGATTTCCTGCTCGCCAAAGTTCGCATGCGAAGTTTAAATTCTCGATTACTGGACGGGATAGTCCAGTTCCCGTAGGCGACATCAGTCGTAGATCCCGCTCTGTAGGTCTTCGGGCCTCAGTTCCCGCCGTACGGACCGAAAGGTCCGGAATATCGCCGGAGAAGGAACAATCGGACCCTGCTACGATACCACCGACCGCCGGAAGGTACGCGGCAGGATGGCTTGGTGACGTGGACATGTTCCTGACGACTTGTGGTCGTTGTGTGAATGTTAGTCCTGGTTGTACTCCTGTCATAATTGTACTTTCACGTTTACGATCGAGACTTTGTCTCTCGTGAGGTTCCCGTCTTACCCCACCTTCAGCTACCGACACGTAACGGGGTAAGAGCAAACGATCCTGGCTACCGATCTACGGGCCGTGGGTCTTTTTCGTTGACTTCCGTGCCGAGAGGTGAAACCTCTCGTAAGCTCCTCCATGAGGCAGTCGCGAAATTTCGCTGACAGACCGTGTCGAGATGAGCCGCTACCGATACATGCTACGCGTGTTAAGATTTCGAAGAGTTCTCGTAACCTCATCAGGTTAAACTCAAGAGTCCACATTCTTGGGGTACCGTTCCCGCAACCCTCGGGTTGGCTACCGTTTCGAACTCTAGTTCGAAACCTCCCCTAAAGGGTGAGGAGTTGTGACGTGATTTTTCAAATCTGCGTCACAAATAACGCAAAAATAGTATTTTTATCGATACCGTCTTTTTGTCGTTAGAGTTCCCGCTTTTGTTATGCCTCTCGTTAACTTTTCGCGTTACCGTCCAGCTCCCGTAAGATCAGGTCCGTGAGTTTCTCGCGGATTGATTCCCGATTCAGTTCTGATCAAGTTGGTTCAGTTAAGATTTTGTTGATCGAGATCTTCAACGCTATTTGGTGGTGTTGTCTCACGGTAATGAGAGGCCCAAATAGCCGAGAAACTCGATGAGAAAGTTGTCAGGAATACGTTAAAGTCCGGTGCAATCCCGGCACTCCAGGAGATAGTGCAATACGCTGGAGAACAGGCGGAGGTACGGTTTTGGTTCCAGGCAAGAACGGAACGTCTTGCGCTGCGTTTGAGTTGAGTTAAGTGCCTTGTTCTCGCGTATTGACTAGGAGAGACGATCATGAGGATTTTCCTATGCTACCGCGCTACAGTTACCGGCTCACGTGTCGATGAAGTCGCGAAATAGTTTGAGAGGGCAGTAGCTATCGATCAAGGCTTCCGAAATAATGATGATGTTTCGTTGAGATATTGTCATAGGCAAATCAGTCTACCGAGAGACGTCCTCGAGGCAACTCGGATCTCTCTCGAGCTCCCGTGTTGTTGTGGCTCGCGCCTATTGTTCGCGTTAGTGTGCTATCCCGCTCGCGCTCACGGTATCGTCGCCTCTAGCTCGCGCTCTCGTTTCCCGTGTGAACGACTCGTGTGCTCTTGTGTGTGTGTGGTGGGTCGCGCTAAACGGGAGACTCTCTCTCGCTACCGCGATCTCCGATACGGTGCTCTCGCTCGCGTTCGTGGGTTCTCGCGCTACCTGTCGTTCTCTCGTTCGCTCGCGTTCGGCGTACGAATGAGAGTGACAGTTCGCGATAATTCCGATGCGAATTATCTTTCCGAATTTTGTGAACGAGTTGCATTCGAAAGAATGCCCTCGTGGTACAGTGCTTGTGATTAAGTTCTCGTGGCGTCGAAAGACGCGGATCCCGCCCTATTGGATTACCAGTTATGCTGTCTCGGTGAGTTGAAGTTTTCGTCAATTATCGATCGCAAATGGTTTGTTCTCGTTAGCTCGCTTTGATCGCTCGATCAGCTGAGCGTTACCGGTGCACTCACGTGCGTTCCCGTGGCTTCAAGCCAATAAAGAAAAGTATTCCCGCTCATAAGAGTTCGAGGATTCGATTTCTTTTCCCGTCGTTATCTATTGGCAAAGGATCGCGACCCTCTACCCTAATTTGCATCCTGAGCAACCGTGCATTCCCGTAACCGTTTGCGTTCGCGTGGCGGTGAGAAATTAGTTTAGTTTTCGTTCGTTTCGTCCTTGCGGAGGTCGGTCGTTCCGCCGACCCCCAGTTTAGCCCGGTTCGGTAATTCCGGCGAAATAAAATTAACTGGCGCCCCCGGGATCTCATTACCCTCGCGGAGGCAAACGGCCGAAGGTGACGTGAGTTCCGCTTCGCGTTCTTAATCTTTAGTTCTTTTTTTTTTGGCGCTCCCATTTGGTTTGAGCTGAGATTACGTTCGGTTTTCGGTTAAGGTATTTGATTTTTTTGATTTTGGTTTTAATTGTAGTTTTAGAGTTTCGCGTTATCGATTAGAAGAAAATTACGTCACAATATCAACATCCGAAATTCCACCGCAGTTCTATCTTTTGCTATTTCTACATCCGGATACCATCTGTTATTCGTTCGGGCATTTCAATTTACGAACACACACTGATGTGGGCGAGTACACTTGGGCGCAATGCCGGTGGATTACCAGGTACGTACCGCAGAAACGCTATTGGCTTCGTGCGTGATTCGACTTCCCTATTGGATAAATTCACCTCGCAATGGGTTTCGCGCCCTCTCCTGTGCCCCCACCCCCTTACCCTCCTCAGTATCGTACGAACTTTTCCGCGCCGAGGTTTACACATCTCTCGAGTTTCTTCGACGTTCTACTCCCGGATATACGCGAGAGATTCTCCGCTCCCTTGCACACTCGCTCGGCCCATCTATGTGCCGCGGGCAACTTGAACCGTGATTCGAAAATAATGGGAGCACCCGGTACTGCGCTTTTATACCGGTGGAGCTCGGAGGCGGGATAGGATAGGAGACGGAAGAAAACGTTAGTACAGATAGGGGTGAAAGAGACGCAGCGACTGAGTGAGGGTGGTGTGGGCTCCGAAGGCAAGTACAGCGGCTCGTGCGCCATTAACCTCTCGTATAGCACGCGCGCGGCGTCGAGAAAGGCCTCTGCCTCCCTGCTTTCAATTGTTCCTCGTTTCTGCACGAATAAATCGACACAGGACTCGCTCTACTCATGCCTTCCCCTTCTACGAACGACCGGTATATATTCGATGTCTCGACGGTATACTACCTACTAGCCTCCTGACCTTCTTTCGTTCCTTCCGTTCACAAACGGATACTATTGGCGCACTCGAGCGAGCGCGCGACGCACAGCTTCGCTCATTTAGAATCTTCAACGTAAGAACAAGCGCATTCCTAAATTAATATAACGATGAAACACCACAGTATCTTCTATGTGCATCATTGATATATTTGTTAGGTAGAAATCAATAGAGTTACGCATAGAAGGTCAACCACCATAGCGTTGAACCGGATCGTTGAACTTTTCATAACGCTGACAATAGCGACCGCGAACTGACTTTATTTGCCTCTCGTCTCTCACGTATTAAATTTCATCGTACGGCACAACGAGAAAGCTATGAAATTTAATCGGATCTCTCCGAGCAATGCGACCAGGTACTCTAGTATTCTGTGGCCTAGGTCTCTTGCGGTTCGTGCAAAACACTGAAACGTATATAACGCTCGTGCTTGTATCCTCGAATATAGTTAGAGCAAAGGTGGAGAGCATAGGTTGCTCTCGACCGCGGAAACGGTCAGCGCCGACCGTGTTGTTGACTCGTTTATTCTCTATCTCTGTATTCCAAGTTCCTGTTGCACCATGTGCAGTACCGAACAACAGTTTTCTCGGGGACACGAATTTAATCAACATTGGATCTCGAACTTTTCTCGTCCCGTGGTTTTATCAACATTATTTAACGACATCCGTTCAGTTATTGTTCGCATTGTTCTCGAAATGTCGAAGTTCGAAAGAAACAAACAATTCTGTTATGTGCTTCAAGGCAATCATCCCTGGAGGGCTTTTCTCTCGACTAGACTTATCCTATTTGACACGGAACCGAGAAGACGTGTCGCATACTTCTTGTACCCGCAAAATTCGTTGGCTTCAGTCCTCCCAGCGCGTCATACTCTTCGTCGCCTTTTCCCTCAAAGGTTCAATAGGAACTCACTGCTATGCGGCGCATTCGCGATCCACGCTGTCTGCGATCGCTTGACTCATACTACTGATCCGCGCCCAGGTACCGCGCGTATTCGGCTATGAGCTCCAGTGGAATTCAGTAGAATACTCGTCAACGTGGTGGATAAATGTATTAGCAAGTATTAGCGATTCAACGATCAGGCTCGCTAATCCCCCCTCACCCCGCTTTTGGGTTATTCGCGATGAGGGTCTTCGTCCTTTGTTCTCGCTCGAACTCACGTTTTTTATATTTTCTCTTTTTTTCTTGTGCTTCCATTTTATTCTACACTCACTATATTTCGTACCGATCTCGTCCCTTCAGTGTTTCCCTCACTTCCTCTGCTTCCAATTTCCCTTTCTTTCACTGTACGTCTCCGGCTCTTTCTCTCAGTGAAGAATTCCCCGAAGGGGAATAAGTTGGAGCAATAAAAGAATGCCTCCACCACGAGAACGATCTCGAGTCTTCGGTTTCCGGCTTATTTTCTCATTCCATCCGCTCGCGCTGAATCTCCCTCTTTCTCCTTTCTCTACTTCCAACGATATGCTCCCTTGGTCTTTCTCTCTCCATCTCGTTTTGCCGAGGAGAAAATGCAATAAATTATTGTGGTCTCCGTGCTACCCCGATTCTCGTGCCTGTCGTTCTTTCGCTTTCCCCATTTCACTCTTTCCATCATTCCCCCATATAGTCCAACGTTCCGGCCTTCTGCATTATTAGTGTCTAATACCTATACCGTACAGCGAACGTTACGGACTGTGCACGATTTCTTTCACCAATGGTAGGCAATGCAGGGACGTTCTTGGCTGTTCATGTCCGTTTTCATTCGTCCATCAATGCCTCTTTCGTTACTGTACCAGTCGGAGCTTTCGCATTGTGCTATCACTCGCACACGTTACTGGTTACTTGTGTTATATTCGCTATTATTACAGTTGGATAAACGAATTTTTCTGCGTTCTTTTCTCTTTGCTCTTAGGCAGCAGAAATATTTTTTTTTGAGGTCTGCCGTGTGTTTTATTTCGCTTGCCGATTCAACTGCACTTCCGATGTTCCGGAGAGCTCAGTACAAACGTTTCCGGTCTCGTTAATATGAAACGAATCTCCGGCTAGTTAGAGATTTTATTCATCGTGACTAATGAAAAAGCGAAAGAGAAAAGAAGAATTTCCTGAGAATAATTTCATCCGCGGAAATTGTACGAAACATTTTCTACGATAAGCGTTATGAGAATGAGAAAATGCCGTTGTGCGTAGAATATCGACGTTGTTACACGTATATAATTCTTTTTTCTTGATACCTTTAATGAAAAACTTATGGAATAAGATGTAGAAGTTTCGGTGAAAAAATTGAAACAATGTTTCATTAATAGAAGATACGCAACTGGTCTCGATAATTTATAACCACATTTTATACTCTAAGAATGTACACGATTAATTTGTTCTCGCATGTACACGAACTTCGGGGCGGGTTGTATATGTGTCGGCGGATTCCACTATGCCATCCCGGCGCGTTCTGGGTACTTGGAGCGAAGCTTCTAATTCCATATCCGTCAGAAAATTCAGTGGGCGGGGAGAGCGAGAGTTCAAGCAGCAGCAAGAAAATGTCGCGACCGATTTTCCTGTGGGGCTAGCGAAGCCGTGGTTATAGTATAGTTGTCGCTATCTCTTTCGCGTGTTTCATGGAGCGGGGCCTGTGGAACGCTCGGATCTCGCGGAAACCCATCTTTTTCACGGGGAAACGCGCTTCCGGCTCGCAGAATTATTTCTGAGTCGTAAACCTCTCTCTCCGGTTCTCTCCTTCTATCACACGTGGAAGAGTGCTTGCCTCCGGGAATGCGGAGCCGGCAAGAGCTCTCTTCCATCCCTTCGAGTTTCAACGGTATACTGCCATCACTACCCCCTTCTACTACAACTACCACTACTACTAGTATACATACACTATCCTGCGAAATATCCCATCGTACGGTTTCTCTCATTCCCCCGAATGTTTAGCGACGAGTCGTGAAGAATCTCGTCCCTTTCTCAACCCTCTATAAACGTGTTTGCGCAACGAGACTCGTACTCTCGACCGTATTTACTCCCATTACTCGTATTATTTCTTTGTTTTTGTCCCTCTATCTCTCATACTACAACCGTGTATTCTTCTCGCAAACGAAATTATCGCGAAATCCCACTGTTGATCCTGCTGCAGGGCATAAAGTTTACGTATTTTTCAGTCGTTTTGGCTCCCGCGCTCCATGCTTCTCTTTTCACTCGTCCGGGTAGCAGAGAAGACTTATCGTCTCCTCACGAAAGGATTTCGGGGAAATTTTTTCTTGTCCTTCTTTCCTTTTCGACGGAACGTGGCGGCACGTCGTAACGTAAGGTCAGTCTTGTCCAAAGTAGATTATTCGGGACGGCAATTTGTGATTCGCCCTCGTAACGCAGACGCATTTACCAGTGGCACGCGTCGCTACGGATAAGGGCCTCGTGGCTCTTCGTTTTCCCTTCTTTAAATCCCCGTGCCGCGGCCACAGTGAATACATACGCTGCCGAGCGAACGCGAGAGATGCCGTCCCTACGGGGAAACCCCGGCCCATTCCGCAGTGGGGTAGCAATCGAGCGTTGGGGACTCCCAGACTCTTCTGGGAATACCGCAAGCATAATAAACGAATGCCGACTGTCGATTCCGAAAGTCCAGACCCTTTGTCCTTCTTCTCACGTGAACCGAGGAAAAGCGAACCTCTTTATACCGGTTTCTACCATCGAACATATATATGTATATATATCCGATGTCGATGATGAAACTATCCGAGTGAAAAAATATTTTTATATCAATTATCACCTATCTCTCGAGCCGGGAATTTTCACGTAATTGATTTATTTAAATTAGTTGAAACTTTGT
Organism: Ischnus inquisitorius; assembly: GCA_963924025.1. Taxonomy (NCBI): domain Eukaryota; kingdom Metazoa; phylum Arthropoda; class Insecta; order Hymenoptera; family Ichneumonidae; genus Ischnus; species Ischnus inquisitorius. The sequence continues at coordinate 7,984,063 of OZ001244.1, forward strand.
GACTGTTTTTTTTTATAAATTATATAACGTGAATACAATACAACGTCGCGGTGATTTTTTTTGCTGTGTTAGTATCCTTATCCGCGATCTCGATAAGCCCTAGGGATTTACGAGTTGAGTTATTCGGAAGATATTTTTTGGAACGACGTCAACGCGAAAACCCTTCGTCTATACTTGAATAAATCGTTGACGTTGATTCACCGAGATTGGGGGGAGGAGTTTGAGATAAGAAACTTCGACGACGGAGTTGTCGACCGTACCGCGTAACGGCACACCGATGCACGGTTTTTTACCGCCGGCCGCCTCTCGCTTTTGATATATTTTTTTGGTGCCCGTGTGTATGTCGTTCAGATCTGCACAACCGTTCCGTTCCGCATGTCGCGTGACAACTGTCGAGATACGTCCTGTTTTTGGACAAATATCCGGACGTAACAAGTTAGTCCAATTTTTTTTGCGTTCAGATCCTCCAGAATTTTAGATTATGACGACAACATTTTGGTCACCCGCTTTCATTTGAACGATCTTGAAATCTTCAATTTTTATTCTTTAGTATGCATTTCTTCGCGGATATAGTAGTATTCGAAACCGTCGTTGGCGAGTAGAAACTGAATTCCTATTTAGCGGAACTTTGGAGGGGGGCAGGATCTCATAAATTCCATTTGGTCTTTGACAGAACATAACGAGATTGTTTCGATGACGGCAGGACGGTGCGGACATAGAAGAGACGCGTGCGTCCTGCTGAGGGAAATAAGCTGCAGAGCCAATCAGAGATACAAAGCGAGAGGTCACGGAAGATCAAACAATAAACCGAAATACCATTCCGGGAATTGGCTCTCGCGTTCATCTCGGACTATGTCCTTGGGATACGATCCCCTGTGGTGGAAGCGCGAAATTGTTTCGAAGCTTTCCGGCCACTCTTCTCCGTGCCCATTGGCAACTCTTCGTTTTCAAAAGCCCATTAATTGACTAGTAATCATCAATGGAGAATAAGTGGATAATTCTTAACCTCTGAAGTTCCGATGGATTATATCGTATCAAGAGACTCGGCGGAGTCTCGTGCCAAGTACATTTGCGCGTGACTCGCCAGAGATTCTCTGTACGCGAAAACCCGCGCTGCGCGCATATATATTTTTTCCAACGCCCTTTAACCCAATAAATATAATGGCAATGAAGAAATTAAAAAGACTTCCATTATAAAAATATGCTTCTCGCTTGCGAGTAAGCTTAAATTTAAGCTGATCAATGTTCCTCATGCTGAGATAGATCGCTTTTTTTTCGAACGCTGAGTTCGAGTAAGTCACGAATCAAGATTGCGATCAAGAAGCCGGAGCTTACCCGAACTCGCCCGACTGAACTCCCCTTTCGCCTCTCTCCACGTGCTTAGCAGAGACGGTGACGTATATAGGTATACATACCCCGTGGACTTTGTTAGACCCGCGGAGAGCCTAGTAACAAAGGGCCTCCGCGTCCGTGTGTATTATCGTTACATAGTATACTATATATTCTTCTCTACCGTTTGAATGGCAAACGGAGACATCTCATAGATCTTGTGTCAAGCACATTTATATGCGGCCAATTTTCCGTCTACCGTCATCGTGTATTTCGCGTACTGTACAGATAACTATTTTTATTCTCATTTCGCCGCGCCTTCGCGAAAACTCTTGAAACGATGTACGAAAATATCTTCGATTGATACGTGGCACGCCCATTCTCTAAATTGGGAACATTTGAAGGCGGGTATGTAGCTAATTGTAGGCGTGCCAAGGATCCATATTTTTTTAAACAACACCAATAATGAACTCGGTGATTATTGAATAATTCCACATAGTTCTTCAAAAATAATTGGACAGGAACAACTTGTTCTTACAAATGAGCTTGTCGTAATTTTTGCTTCGAAGATGTTTTTGTACATTTACGTACTCATGACAATCCTACAAACCCGGTTCAACAGGGTAGTCAGTTCGTCGAATACAGTTGAAGTTCGGACTGATGCATACGACAGCTGTTAATTGGTGCGTGCCATTTATGTTCCACCTCACACAAGTTTTTTTTCCATTGAGTCGCCCAAGGCATTGATCGAACACGATGTCGGCGCTGTCGGGTTACCGAAGCCGCCTCTACGCGCAATATCTAGTTCTATTGTTTGATTGGTGTTAAAAAGTTTGGACAAAAAAATACCCGCAGAAAAGAACACAAAGCGCTTCAAAACAGAGTACGTCGAGGATTAACAGAAATTGTTTGTCCAAAGAGTAAAAAAACGACACAATCCACTGTGACATAGGTATACAGGTTTTTACCGAACATATCAATATTTGCGAAAGGAAGCATCGATCGGCGAAATACCATCTCGCAATGTATCACCACCGGTCGCAGCTGCGTTTTTATATTTTCAACAACCACAGTAAAGGCCGAATTTCCTCTAACCGAATTTTGAAAACATCGACTTTGTTTTTTCTTTCAACCTCCAGAGGAATTCACAGTGAAAATATCGTGCCAGAAAGAATAGTTGCAAGCCAAGAATGCCAATGAATATTTTTTCCACTTTTGATGGTAGTTACAATAGACTCGAAATTCATTCGTGATCGCTTTTCTAATGCATACAACAATTGTATGAACGCAAAGCTGTGAACTCGCGTCCCCGAATAGCGATTATTGAATCTGACGCAAAATACCGAAGCAATTAATATTTGCCGGAGGTGCGGCGTCTGACGAAAATTCGGCTCGCGTAGAGTTTCGTCGCACACAATAAATATATATATATATATGTATAACATAAAGTATCACACACAGGGTCGGTCCATTCACCGGTAACGAGAGGAGAGCGTGAAGAGCGAGCAGAAGTCCGGAAAAGCTTGCTCATAGTATAAAATTTTCCCTATAAATCTTTCGTCTCAACGGGGATTATCAAAGTTTCATTGTCGCGCGTCGAGGACTCCTCCCCTCCCCGCCGAACCGTTGTGTCGATGTGGGTAGGGTCTTGGCTTGAGTCCCGGAACGAAACTTACCAGGATATCCTATACAACTATGGATTCATACACATCGTAACTGTGTATGTATGTATAAGCCCGTTATTTCGTTCAGTGTCGTCGGACGGGTGTGTCTTTAATAATTCGCGGAGGCTGCGGAGGGCTCACCGTCCACAATCGAGTCTGACGTTGCGTTCCCGCACCGCGGTGTACCCTTCTCGCTGTATACTTTAGTACAATCACGAAGAAGGGGCGATAGGAGACGAGAATTCACGGGAACCTCGGCAGTTTTACGAAATAAGGTGTTGAAGCTTTTCCAAGTTTGTTCTTTCGCGACAAAAGTGCAGGAAGGGTGGATAGGTATAGCGTAGAGATTTTAATATCCGAGAAAGGTCTTACCGATGGGTAGGGACTTCGGACTCGGCGAGTCTCTTGTTCCCCATCACTCTCGCGAGATACTACCGGGGCCATTAATCTTTCTTGCGCATGACAAAAATTGTTTTCGTAGCCTGCGTTGCGTCGAGCGACGTTTGCCCGATGCGGGGAACAAAACATATAGTGCGCCCGAAGAAGAGAGTTCGCAGCGAATATAGAAAAGTTACGAATTTTGTAATTATTATTTAGATTGTTCTCGCGCAAAGTTTGCGCCTTTAATGGAAATCTCGGAGGCGAGAAGACCCGCAAGTATGCCAAGCTCGAGGAAATCTACAGAGCACCACATAGGAGGAATGTGTTCGTTTTTCTCGTTTTTTTTTTTATTTCCCAAAAGTTACTCGCCTCGAAACAGAATGAGAAACGTTAATGGATCTAAAGTTTTCCAGTTCGTTCTTCGCCTCTGCTAGGCGAACTGTATCGGATACTTTGATATCGAACCTACGGAGTTCCACCGCACTCAATCGGTCTTATTTCGTTTTCGCTCGCGCCTCTCCTTCTCCACCTCGGCCACTCATTCTCCTCTCTTTTTTTGGCCGTTCTCACTTTTGCACTCTTTCACAACGCCGATGGGGCGTACTATCTCTCACCACCATTTGTCCTACGGTTATATGAATATATATCTATATAGATGTAGGCATCGAGCGCATACGTGCACCACAGAGACATCGTGGTATAGAGATCGTGTTCAATTCGAATGAAAGAAAATTTCGATTTCCGTTACGTCCGATCAGACGTCTCAACTTAGGGGCTGATGGATGGATACGAATCTGGTGTAGAATTCACAGGTCGAGCTTTCGTGATGTTCATCCACGGTCCGTAGCCGGTACCAAGCCGCGTCCCCTTCTCTCGTCTTTCCTCCTTCGCTGTTAGACCATGACTTCGTTCGGCAAACCCCAAAAAGACGAGGGTCACTCGAGATTGGAATAGTTTTTCTTTGACTTTATACCGAGGGAATCATCTTTCAAACTGGAGTTGAACCTACCTACTATATATATATATATGTATATAGAACCTTCTGAGCCAATCCTTTTTCCCTCTCCCGTTAGTAAATCTCGCAAATTCCCCAGCAATCTCGTAATAGCAAAATCTTTGACGAAATTATTTCCGAACCCTTGTTTCACAGTTCGTCGAGCGTTGCAATTGATATTTACGGTTGTATCCAGAATGAGGAATCCTGCTGGGCGTATCTAGAAAGTAGAGGAGAATTTCTACGAAGACACTATTTTTCACGCGGCGAGAATTCGAGTGGATGTTGAAAAAAAAAAAAATAAGCCGGACCAGAAATTCGTAAATTTTGTATGCGGAGTTCGAATGCCTCTGGTACACACAATCGAAATTTCGTTGGTTTAAGCCTCAGCTTTCTCGCGCCCGGTTTACAATAAAGCGGGTTTCGCGTAGACAAAAGGTAAAGCTCTCTCGCGAGTCCATCAACCCGCGCGGTGCCCGCTCAGTATACAGGCGCCTACGCTATTGAATACATATAACGGATAGAGATACATAACAGCGCGAAGCGCGCAGAGAGCTATTGTAATTGTCGTTAGTGAGCGATTGAAACAATAAAGCCTCTCTGACATTTTCGCAATGGAAACTCGAATTGTTCGGTGTCCGGCCATCGAAATAGTATATAGTTCGGCTACGCTACAGGCTCTCCGTATACATGCTATCGGAAGATACTGTTCGGTACAATATGGTATATCGTTAATGGCATATACCTTGGAGGGACTCGAGAACGAGATCGTGTAAATCAAATTCCGGCTCTGTGCCTCGAGGCTGGGGTACGGTAAAGTGTGATCTGGATCGGACATGGAACACTTTTCGGTCAGTTTTATCGACACGTTTCTTTATTTATTAGTATATGCCGCAGCGTACTGCGGGTCTATCGTACAATATCACAAGAATGTCCAGTACAAAACGCGAATTATTCTCCTCTTTTCCGCTCGGCTTTCCACTATTCCACGCTCTCTCCATTCCTTTTTCTCTCTCACTTTTTCCTTTACAGTTTTATTGTAGCCACTCGGATCGCCTTTCTCTCGCTTCGCGATTTTTTTCATTCGAGTTAAATAAACAATTGTCTTCCCCGAGAAACTTGAATTACCACGAGACCGCTCCTTAGTGCTGATGAATATCCAAAACCCTCGGCCCTCCTGTGCGGTTATTTAAATTCGGTATTAATATCGTCTGTTTTATTTATCTTAGCTCCGTTTATAACGAATAATTCAAGATTTTAACGATCTCTCGCCTTTGCATGACTGGTGGGTTCAGGGATTTCGTAATTAAGCGAATGAATTAGCTTCGAGGTCTTTTCAGCAAAGTTTACCCGATGGATTGTAAGCCACCGTTGAGAGTTTGAGTCTCTGGAGTTAGCGGCGAGCGGCGCGTTCCGCTGCTTTTCTGATAAAAGAGCCATGATGCAATATATATAGTGTAGAAGATATCCATGATATATATTGTGACGAGCACTTCGACGAGCGTAGCCGGAGAACGTTTCCACAGCTCTAATTAAAATCCGTCAACAGTCCTTGGCTAATCGAATCCAATAGTTCGCTACTTTTCCCTGAATTTATCCCAAGTCCCCCGAGAAGATTCTGACGATCCCTGTTCCTTGAAATGAACGGGCGGAGGTTTCACGTTCATTTTTTTTTTCCGCTCTTTCATTTATCGCAAGCGAACAGAGAGACTCTTGAGTTCGTCTGTTACAATTCGAAAAAGCTTCTATTGTAACGTCACTTCGATTCATTGCTGATAATGTACCATTATTCTTGGTGTCCAGTTATCTCATGGCACTAATGACGTCGCCAAGTTAAGAGTCGACGATTCAAATTCGTTCAACCGACGGGAAAGGGCAGAAAATTCATTATTAGTTTTTGCTACTTTGCGTTGTACTGCGCGCACCGGAAAAGAAAAAAAAATGCATATCTTTGATTTTCTTTTTTCATCAGCAGGTTTGTTCGTCCGGGATCACAAAGTCGGCGGTCAGAACATGAGCGGGTGGCCGTATTTCGAGACAAACGTTCCGAGAAATGTGACTACGGCTATCGGTCAAACGGCGTTCTTGCACTGCAGAGTTCATCAGCGGGGCGACAAAGAGGTGAGTGTTCATGAAATGTTAAGCTAGAACAGTGGCATAGCCCAGAAGCAATTACTCGTCAATGTTCAACGCGTTAGCATCCGCTCGCGACAACGCGCCTTGTCGAGTGAGCGTGAAAGATCCGACGTGCAGCCGATGAACATTGCATTCGCAATCAAGCAATGCTAAGTGATCAAAGTAGTGCAGATCAATCATCTGCGATTGAACCTCATCTTATTACGTTTCTCTGCGTAATTAATGTTCGCAATTGTCGGTTAATTGCAATCTGTTTGCTGCCGAGATTGCGTCTCCTCTAAGATTCACAGGACTGAAATCGAGGATTAGTATGTTGATCACCACCGGGTCGAGGAGCATAGTTAACTTAGGTATGAAAAATGCTTTTGTCGTATTGGGGCTCTCCTTCGAGATGTCGACGCCCGCGAGAGTGCCTCGCTGTCATATATTCTCCGAACGCTCTTCGGGGTCTAAACAGAAGCGTTCATTTACATAAATAGTCGATAGTCAATACTATTAATCGCTGATTAATCAATATTTAATTGAATAACACTCCGAAGCTTTGTCGTTAAATACGGGTAGGTAATAACCGCGGGTTTGTTTAAACTGTGGCGTAACCATAATACTCAACCGTTTAACTCATCGCTGCGATTTGTCCACAACTTGTCGCGAATTTACAGTAAATCCCCGTTCACGTCGCGTATCAATTTTCCAGTAGGTGGAATGCAAACGATTATTGGATATATTATCGAGAAGCGTGAAGCGAAGGCGAGGACGTGGCAATCGATGATGAGTCGAGAGAAGCTTGCCTGATGAGATTTAACTTGCCTGTCAGCGCAGGCAGCGCCAACCTGCGCGCTTTCCTTTCCGGGAACAATACCATCCTGTGTTATATCGCCTGCATAGGTTGTTTCATAATAGATAGCCCTCCTGATTTTAAGTTTTAGTTGAAAATATATTAGTAGTGAAAGCCGCAGGAGTCAAGTCGAAGCTATATTTATTCTGAATCAGCCTGTATGCATGCGGCGTTATCGAAGGTACCGCAGGCCAGAAATCGAATGCATTCTAGGCACGCTACCTAATCATTGAGAAGATCGTGTTGCCGTGCTGCGCGGATAGGTAGCCGAGGGTGTATCATACGGACGAGTGATCGTTCGAAGGAGAGGGGAAATCGAAACGTCAATGTTTCACCCCGTTATATCCTCGATGGTCTTATTGGGAAGTCACGTCACTCGCGCCCGCGGAAAACAAGATTTTTCGGATTTTTCCAGGGGATGTAATATATATCTTTTTATATACGTAAACGATCTATCGGTCTACAGTTATCATTGTATCACGGAATAGAGACATTCGCTTTTCCGCTCTCAGCGTCAAATGCACTATTGAACTCTCCCATTTCTTACGTCTCGAACATTCACGAAATGTTGACTACACACCGTCGAGGATTTAGATTTTATACAATTCTGAAGTAAAGTGGAATGTCCCGATTTACATAGGTTTGAGCGGAAGACGCGAGAACCGGCCTGCCAGACAAAGCAGATCCCTTTTTTTTTCTTCGTTTTTAATCATTCTTTCTCTGAACCGCACACGTGCACAGAAACAGCTTCCTCGAAGAGGAATCAAGCGGCTGAGCCATCACCGCGGTCGCCTACAAACTCGAGCCACCACGGTACGAAATGCAGCAGCCGGTTAACGTGGCGAACACAGCGAGGGCCTCTGTGGTTTCAGTTTAGGTGCAACTTATAGAATATGCATGTTCCCTCTGGTTAAAGAGAATTAAAGTGGCTCAAAGGGACGCTAAAGTATCTGAGAGCCTCTCTCACGTTCTCTCGCTCTCGCGCCTCTCAACCCCGCAGCGTTTCGGCGTTGATCCCGGCGACTGTGGCTAGTTAGAAATTCCTGTGGCTCTCGTTCCACCGTACTTTGGTTGAGCTCGAGTATTACCATCAGCTTGGTTGCAGATACTCCGCATCTCGAAGCTCTTGAGATGCCTGAGTTATTCTCATCTTTGTGAAAGCGAGAGATGCAAAGATCACCGAGTAGTTTTCGAGTTTCTTTCACTATTTCATTTTTCATCGCGAACTACGGTTCTATTTTTGTTTCTATTTCATTTTTTCACCGTTGAATTTTTTTCTCGAAAATAATCCGCGGCTACTGTTGTCGTTTTGTTCATTCGTAATTGATTTGTTACACACGGACCGAAGCTGGAAGCATTTATGAATTGCGTTTTCGCTGGGAACGGAAACAACGGTCTTTTTTTTTTCCGATAACCAATGTTACGCTCGATTTTAAGTCAAACCCGCTTGTCGGGATCATATTCAGCGCAAAAAACGAGAAATACGTAGTCAACGACATTGCAGTCGTTCATTCGATTGCAAAAAAAGACAGTAGCTCGTTTGTAAAATGTTTTTCAACGTTTTTGATTGCCCCGTGATAGCAGATATCGCTAGTAACTTACAGAGCTAAAAAAAGGTTTTTTTTGGACAATCAATAGTTTTTTTTTTATGTTCAAGGGTGTGTCGACGCAAATCGGACGGTATGAATGTGCGAACACCTTCTTTCTTTCAAAGTACATTGGCCCCGTGTAAGAAGTTATCAGAAAGGATTCTTTGCACGTGGCAAAGTCGAGACTCCTTGGCGCATTACCAGCTCAATATCTCTCTTCGATGGTATCACGAGTCTTCTTTTTCTTCTCCTCTTCCTTCTTCGCCGTTTTTTTTTCCTGGAGTAAGAAACTCGTTATACACGAGAGGAGAGTGGGCCCACGATCCCCCGTCGGACACAACATATTCGGTGGCGGATCATAGACGCGCACGAATACGGAATACCGATAAGGAAGGAAACTCCTCAATATCGACGCTTCATCTCTCGCGTCTTCGTCAATTGGGAATTCATGTGGCACATCCGCCTCTCCGTTCCTCCTACTACGCGTTAACTCCGACGGAGTTTTGAGCATTACCCCGAACAATAATGGGTTCAACGTCAATATCGGCACGTTACTGAATAAATTAACATATTGTCCAATATTTCCCAATCGTCGCCACGAGATTAGCTCAAATTGCGAAGGTTTTATTTCCCAATTTCTCAGTATTCGCGGGCATAAATTCATTCGGACTTCAATTTCCTGTTCAAGCCAGACCCCACAAAACGCTTACGATTTACTGGCTCGCTCCCACTGTTTATTTCCTTACACTTTATCAATCCGACGAGAGATAGATTAATCCGCGTTTCCGTAAACATCGGGGCAGAGACGAAGGAACGCGACTTTCCAATCCCATCGAAGCGTAATCGATTGGAAAGAACCAGAAGTACTTTCGCCCGGTATTCTACATCCTACTCTATTGAAATAATGTGACGGAGAGAGAAGCAGTAGAAATATAGTATTAGATCTCGCCTAGTATTGCATACGAAGAAGCTTCGAGGAGATCGCTGTAGAGTGAGAAAAACTCTTTCTTCTCCCGTGCGCTGAGATTTTCGCTCTATACATACTGCATCTCTATATGCACGCATATATAAATCTCGAAAAATACAGTGGCAAAGTAGGAGTAGATGTAGGATCTCTCTGCCTCTCTCTCTCGCGTTTCTAGCTCTATAAATTACCGACCGGCCAAAGCGCGGGTCCAGTTCTTACATTTTCGTTCTTATCTGACTTCACCGCGTATAAACGAGGTTTTCTTCTGCCCATACCCTTCTCGCGGACTCGATTCGCCCACCCGCAGAACTACCCCACTCGGTACTAGCTCCAGCAGCAACCACCGCACGCTCGGTTTAACGGTCCCACTTCAAAACTCTCATCGCACGAACGAGAATTTATAACCCTACGGCAGCCAGGGCCAGTCTCTCTCTCTCTCTCTCTCTCTCGCTCTCTCTCGCTTTCAACTCCACTCTACTTCCCTTCGCGCTGGATGCAATTCCGTCCGAGGCTGTAATGTACACTATAGTTACTGAAATTTCTAGAAACCTCTCGTAAAGTCCGCCAGTCCCAGAATTTATGTACGAACGCGAGAACAACGCGCACGATCTCGTATACACTCGATCGCGTCATAAAAGGCGCGTGTGCGTATAATTACTTTTGTGAATATTTCGCTCGAGAGTTTGAGTCAACGTTCGATTATACGCACGATAAATGATAACAGTGAATTTTTTTTTTTTACAACTCGCATCCGGGCTCGCGGGTACACCAACCAATTAGCAGTATGAACACACGTGTCAGCGTCTCGACTCTATAAAAACGTGAAAAAAATGTAAGGTGGAAATATATATGTGGGTACTTGTTGTAAGCACGTCAGCTCGTTACATAGTTTTTCTTTTATTTTTTCACTTCTCCACGTGACCCATATCTTTCCGCTCGTTGAGACTCCCGGCTGAAAGGATTTTGAATTATTATTATTATTATTATTATTATTATAAATATGTTGTATATGTTTTTCCTGAAAGAGGAAACGTTCTCGATGAGATTCTAACGATCCGTAAATTGGCGACCCGCGAAAAGATTTACCAGCAAATACTGTTTTCATATTGGAATTCTGATTCGGTGAATTTCCGTCTGGCCGCGAGGTTATGGAAATGAAATATCGCATGCACGGAAGGCCATTGGTACACCCGCACTTGACGGAATTCAATTTTGCGGAGTCTCGTGCTCGAGTATTAAATCTCGAGATGCGCGTTAAATTGTTTTCATTGCTCGGCTCCTATTTGTTTCTCCGTAACATTATAAGAAACTTTTTTTGCACAGTATCGCGTCTTTTGTCGTTTTTTTCATTGAGCAGCGAGGCTGCCGGATTGGTTGATAATTGAGGATGGGCAAGTCGATGCATCTGAATGCTGTTATCTTCGAATATATACACTAGCGACATGTCGTTGCGAAGGCGAATTCACCGCGATCGCACGTAGAAACAGCCTGTTTGGCAATGCGAGTCACGTCTGTTTACATAGATGTCTCGCAACCCTGTGTTCAGGTAGCGCGATGGTAAGGAGGGCTTTGCGAGGGGAGAGGTTGGTTGTTCGGATTCAAAGCATATCAGCATATTCTGCAACTCGAGACTAATAGATGTATTCCATTATCCTTTATCGACATTGAAGTTGCGATAACTTAACTACCGTGAAAGTTAATAAACAAAATTTACAACCAGTTGGTCTTCGGCAGGTTTTCTCATTATATACGAAGAACTTGCCACCCAAGAAACAATTTTATATCTCAAAAAAGATATTTGTATTATTTATATGGTGTTCGGTAGATGTGTTATAATTTTTTTTCAACTAATATGATCGTGTGAGTGCGAGGTCACATCGATGAAAATAATGTGTAAAAAATTAACCGAACCGCGGATTGTAGCGAATCTTTTTTCAATCGAATACGAAGAACATAACCCTGTTTGACACCAAGTTTCAAAAAGATTCTTCTTTGCTATCGATCGCGAGATAACTTAATAGTACGCGCAAGGAAATCGTATCTTCCGTATCAGCGATTACTGCTAGCTCCGGCCGCAACCGAGAAGTGAAGAAGAATGTTTAAGATTCGTTAAAAAAAAAGTTACGTCATGCTTCGACGAAGGATTGATAATCCTTCGAGCGTGCAGTAATAATAGCTCATAAACCGTCGAGGAGATGTTGAAAAAATGTCATAGACCGAGATAAAAGCGGGGAGCGTCGGTTGATCCATTTGCGGTTCGCTGGGTTTTTGGTGCGAAGGGCTGTCAGCGCCCGAGGGGTAGTTCCCTTGTTAACTTCGATTTTTCTTCTCCTTTAGCGTCGAGAGTGTGCCACAGAATAATTTGTCGCGACGATACCAGGACGCTGGGAAGATAAAGCTCAGTATATATAACTTCTGCCACACCTCAATATACGCCGGGGCTGATAGAGAGAAAATTCCCCGGGGGAATTCCACGCCTCGGTAACGTTAGTTTCGATGCAAACACGATAGAACCGACTTCGATTACTTTTCGCTTACAAACTGCGACTATCCTGCTCTGCATAGTATATCGTAGAATCCAATGAATCCGGACCAAGCTCGACGTTACCGCAATGTTTATTACGCTCTCTCAGTGCACTGACCCCAATTATTTTTTCCCCCATACCGAGTGAGCTCCGGTAAAGACCTTCAATTTACTAATTACAATCAACAATGTTACATGGTTATACACATATATACTATATGTATATATAGTACGGGTTGGCAGGTCTTGCGCGCTTGCATTCAATTTAACTACGATGAAAAGGAATCTTAATGCTCCCAAAACTCCCCTACGACTCCTCTAAAAATAGATTAATCTCGGCCGTTCTATAAGTCCCTAAAAGTCAGTATTTCGTATTAGTGTTATAGGGAAAATTAATCCCCTTTAAAGGCCTTTTACAATATCTTGATCGTGTTATTAAAAAAGCCTAATAGCTAATAAAGAATTTTCGGTTCTTTTATAGGGTGCCCGCGTGATCTTTTTTATTGACAAAAATACATACATATATATGTAGGTACTTCTATTCATGTATGTATTAATAATGTTATATATATTCTTTCATAGTGAACCCTGCATAGGATGTGTATCCAGTTAGGGGATTTACCACTTTCCAACCTCATGCGTAATGATTTAACACGGTAATGTACTTCGCGCCGCAATACTACATGCTTCGACCGAGAGGCCTCTGTCACGCCATCACAGGGACTTTCCCGTAAATAGGTGATGCTCTTGGGTGTAACATGTAACTGTTCTGTATACGATGGGTGTATATAACAGTATTGGTTAGGTACGTGCTAACAAGCTATGCGACGTGGTTCATCAGCCTCAACCGGTGCTGATGAACCGCGTATATATAGCTTAAATTTCGCTCAGTATCAGCACTTTTCTCTGGCTCTTGCTGATGCAGTTGTGGCTGCCTCCTTGTCAGACCGCTAAGTGCTAGACAAGCGAGCTTCGACTGCTCCTTCTCCTTCGCCTCTCGATTCTACACATACACATAGTTGCATAACCCACTGAGGTGGAGCCAAGAAAGGGTCCACCGTCGTGTGTAATACGACGAACGTTGGAGCAAGCTGAGCTCGGTGAATTTATAAGGGTCTCAGCGTCAACTATTTAAAGAGCGACCGTCGCTTCAGAATTCGATATACCCATCGTACCCCTATTATCATTACGAAAATATATAAGATAATCACAACGGACGAATCAGCGGGCAACACAAGAATAAATGAGGATTCACGCCGTTATCCCGCTGTTGGGTATTGGGTACTCTTTTCTCAAATTAAGGAAAATAAGCATGCTCACGGTTGCTCTTGGTAACGCGAGTCACCAATGTTGCCCAGCTGTTTTATTTTTTATTTTTCCGTGTGTTTCGTTATTATTGCACAGTAGAGCGAGCGCTAGCTTATATACTCGTGTTCTCTTATACTTGCATTAGCCTAGTTTTATCGGACATAGAGAAGATTCAAGCTGGGTATGAAGTTTACGTGGCGTTCATAAAATTTCGGAAGACGTATGTAAACCCGCGCTCGCAGTGGGTTTGCTGGTTTTGCGGTGCCGGTGGTGGCTCACGAGCGGCCGGCTACAGCAGTGCTGGGAGCTTCTTCGTGAGAGAGCAACTTGTGGCCGAGCTCTATTAAAGCTACCCATCCCAAAGAAATTGCGATGTGGATGGGGAGGAAGCTGGTACACTTGCCCAGGCTCAGGCCTTCGAGGCAACTCTCTCCGGGCTACTACCAAGATATACGTGTCTAATAGAGTAGTATAGTCTTGTACACGTAGCCGTACGTTGCTGCGCTTCGACGGGACTTTTAATTTCTCTGGTAACCGCTCGCGCGCGCGAACGCGTAGACACATACACGTATACACGACCGCGGGTTACTCTCGCCTTTCTTTACGTTCGTTCTGTAAGTACACTTGCGCACGGAATACGTTAAATGTAGCTTGAACTTTCGGTGTATACACAGCCGTGACACTTGCTCTTGGAATTCATGAGCCTTTTAATTCTCGGTTACCAAACGAGGCGAGGTAAAAGTTATACTGGCCACTTTGTGCAACTACGCGCGGGTTACTCGCAACATGGATTGCGGGAGTTGAAATTCATCATGCGAGATTTTTATTTTTCACTGTATGAAGACATTTTCTCTAGCTCATCGAGTTAAATTTGTCTGTGTTACGGTGAGCGTTGATATTTGTTAACGTCCATTGATCGCCGCGAGGTTTCATTGATGAAAATGTATCCGAGGCATCGCTGACGGATTATTCGTCGCGTATATGTATAACTCGCGAATGCTTTGCAATCAAAATTTCTATCGCTTTGAAGTAGCGAAGCATCAGAGAGAGTTTTGTCACAATGCTGCTGTAATTGGTTGCGGAACAGAGATTGAAATAGGATAGTATCAACTCGCAGCGGCGCAATTGATATGCCAACGTATGAAATGAAAGCTGAACGGAGCAAAGAACGCACGGCACAATTACACAGAGAGGGCGAGCTTGGCACATATGACCGTCGTGCAGTCAGGGCAATGCAATCGATTAATTGCATGCGTGCCGAGTGAACGTAAGCTCCGGTGTTATTTTCATGTGTGTGTATCTCTCCTCTAGTTTCGCTTCGGAAATATGATGCCCGCGATCACGCTATCGCGGTTCAATGATTAGTCGTCATTCACGACTTCGCGTCGGCATTGTCACAATTTGCTCCATTCATTCGCTATCGATTTAAATGCTATTATCGATTCAAAATTCGTTAATTTTCACCGAACAATCGATTTTACGACACGGTACCGATTGGTGACAATTTATTTTCTATTACGAAAACCATATTACGAAATTTCATTAGATCTAATTGGGATTAACATCGAGTATCAAAAATGCAACGAAGGTCTCGAGATTGTCAGGACTGGAAGCTCAAAAGATAAAAAAACGTATCTGAATATTCATGCTGCAGTCATCCGTGATGTCAACGAAACGAAGCGACAGTTCTCCGTTACAGCGATGCGATGAGAAGAACGTGTTGCCCATCCAGAATTGGAAATCCCGACGGAACATCTCTCGTGCTCAGAATGTCCAGAAGCGTCTCGCTAATATTAATCAGGCTAATTGACTTGTAACGATAGATTCAATTATCGATGAAGTCCATAGTCGAATATATTAATTCAATATTTCGAGTTCCCGCGTGGCACGGAGCTGAGCGGAGTTTGACAGACTTGTCCTAGACTATTAGCTTCCATATGAAACCGTATAGATAGATATACTTTTAACATCGTACAGCCTGAAATGAACGCTGAAACGGGGGAATCAGCGAGACTGCAATTAATTCAATTTCAATATCGAATGACGAACGCACTGCAGTCGAGCGAAAAAAGCGACAGAAGCAGCGAATGCGAAAAAAAAAGAAAATAAAAGAAAAAAAACTGCGCAGCCTCCCCATGCGCCGCGTGGGTGAAACAAACGATTGCCTTTTACGAGGCCACGATGGCGAGTGGTCGAGCCACTGGCGGCCAGTTTTCGACGAGTTTTACAATATATAGTATGTGACTACATACATGGAATCCCTTTGGCCTCTTTCGGATCTTTTATTACATACTATAGCAGCACCAGTGTTCTGACTCTCTCTGCTCAATTGACGAAAAAAAAAAATATCACGGGCTGATGGAAGCCATAAAGTCGTTGAGCGAACGTAAAAAAAAATCATTCAAATAATATGTATCAGCGTGGAACGTATCAAAACAGAAATAGTCTTGTAGAACGATATCGTTTGTTATTGCATGTCCCCGCGGGAGAATAACCGAGCTCGTTACTCCCTTTCGCTGCAATAACGTTTACTCAGGTTCAACAATTAATGTATCAACGATGCACATTAAGTAGCGTTCTTGTAATGAAATTGTTTTGAGGAGTATTGTCGCGCGGTAATTCCCAACAGTATGCATCGCGCAACACGGTATATTAATAACCGTCGAGTGTTTCGCTCCCGAGCTCCTTATGCGGTCACAGAGATGAGGGTTAGATGCTTTCTGTTAGTTTCGGCGACACACGAGAAACGAGTATAACCGATTTTCTCTTGCCACAACGTTTGCGCGTCTTTCCCTATTAAAGCATCGATTTGTTTATCCCCGAAAAATAGTTGTCCGGCGGCGACAGCGCCGGGGGATAAGAGAGGGTGTAAACGGAACGGCAAGCAGAACAATTCCGATGAGATCTTGTCCGAACTCACGAGAGATCCCTTCGCCGTCCGTCGCCTTCCGTCAATTCGTCTCCCTACACCCACCGCTCGCCCTTTTAGCGAATCTTTCGCGGAACAAACAAAGGGTCGCGGCAGTCACCGTGACAGGATGATCCCTCTCCTCGGCTGCCGCCTCCGTCAGTCCCACTACTTCGTTGTACGACGCCATTGTATACTTAGTGAGACGTAAGTCAACGAAAGCACGAAACCGACCTCCGCTGAACGGATCCAAAAGAAAAACATTTACTCCCATAATACGTTAGTGAGAGTGATCCTCGATAACCGTGATATACCGAAAATATGTGTGTAATTTATATCCATAGTAAAGGGTTTAATCTTCATTTCGCGGTGGGCATCTTGATCTCTCCATTTAGTTTTTTCTTTCGACTTTTGTAGATTCAAAGTTATGCGTCAAACTGTCAAAGTCTAGTAAAAAACTGTGAAAGCTTCACGCTTGTGCAGCAGCTAATCAGGGAACGAATGAAGCGACGACAATACATATACCGAACATTCAAGATATTTTAGCCACAGATTTTTCAAGGAGGGAGGAGATTAATCGAATTCGCTGCACTGTTCGTTTCGGACGTGATTCCCAGAAAATATTGTTGCTTCGCATCGCATTTTTCTCGACTCGAGTTGCTCGTATCACGGTCGTCAGTGGAAAAAAACATCCGGAAGCTGCTGGAGAGAATTCTAGTGATGAGTGGAATGAAACTCGAGATTGGAAGAAGTAGAATGTACGCTACAAGAAGAAAATAAAAGAAAAATGATATATAAGTACGAAGACAAAATGTTTTTCCTGAAGAACGGGAAACGGAGAAAGGAAGAGAAGGGAGATGAAAAAGAAAGTCGTAACAAGAGCTTCGACAATGTAAGACAATTAGAGTAACGTCATAGTATATAGTCTTGTATTTCGTGATTCCTGCTTTCTGTTTCACCTCCTCTGTGCAGCGTCTTGGCTTCTCATTATCCTGATTAGGTACACAAGGAGGCACCAATGTATCTTCGACCAATTTCCCCGTTTAATTATTTTTCTTTCGAAAGCACGTCTTGCGATGTGACAAACATTCTTGGAAACTTATTAATATCTCCGTGAAAAATCGGATACGTTTTTTTCTTTCTACTGGGCTCTTATCAGCGATTGGAATGAGCTTTCAGTTATTCGCTTTGACCTTTTGTATCGCGAAATTCCACTGTGCGCTATGTATTTTTCTCCGAACCCATACATCACTGAACGAAAGCTTCACGTTCTTCAACACATTCCACTTTGTCTCGTATTTTCTATTTGCTACACGCCCTTTCAACTCGGTTCGCACGTTTTCAAGAAAAGCACGTGCCATCTAACGAAGCTCTGACCAGATAGCGGTATTCCTCTTCTTTATTTTTTTCACTTTTTTCCTATTTTTATTTTTCGTTCAGTGCTTTTTGCCGCTAGTACTACCGCTGACGGACTGTGAGCCCCGCGGGAATCCCTTGCCACTCCCACAGCAACTCTGCAGCATCCAATGAAGCAGACACCATCCACCAACATCGTGCATTCTACTATACACATAACCAGTACATAACATACTCGGGAAGCTTCACTGGTGGTTCCGTATAGCGTGGAATATAGACGTAGGCGACTAGTTACTCTCACACCAGTCGGCCGACTGAAAGTGCAACGACTCTGAACGCTTTCGAGTTGCCTCTGCACGACCGCTGGCGTGATAGAGAAAGAATTTCAAGTGTGTCAACGGGATCTTAAACGAGTCCACTCGACAGCTGAGCAGCCGAGCAGCAGGTTCTCCTGCTTGCCACTTCACCATTCGCTCGCGCTTTTCAGTTCCCGCAGCCTCCGGCTATCCTCTCCTCTCCGCGTTATATCCCGCCACGCAAGAACGGCAGATAGATCGAAAGCAAGGGGTGGATAAATCTGCGCAACGACCGTACATAACAGCTTGTAGTGTAGGCAGCGACACTACAGAGCGAGCAGGAGTGATAGATCCTCGGAGTGCCCGTTTAAATAAATTCCGACGTTTCGCTTTTTGTCCGTAACAGCTGCGCACTCCGATGGAATTCGGAACTCCGGTGAAATTCCGTATAACAAAAAGAAAAAAAAGATGATCATAAAAAATACGAACGACGACGCGAACTTTTGTCGGGCAATCAAAAAAATGTTGTGTGGTCGAAAATCAGGACATTACCATTTTCAGAAATCCATTGAAGGGAATATTTCACATTGATTACATTCGTTGCAGTCCATGGATTCGATATTTAACTTTTCGTTCATGTACACCGAAGTAGGAAAAGATGATATTTCAACCAGTTTGTATGCGATCAAACATCGTCCATTCGCAAATTAACAAAAAAAATTAAACAACCTCCGGAAATTCACGCACAGAGTTGGCGCATCTCGGCGAGCCGTAAACGTGTGGGCGACGTACTGATTACCAGATACGGTGAGTGACATTGCGGTTTCACGAATCTACGCTCGGGCCTTGATTAAGCTTCATATTACACGATTTCACGGGGTTATATAGAGGTTTCGCTGGATACATGATGATGAATATTGAGCCTGTGATTACGTATTCACCTCCCCCCGCGTCCCCCTTCCTCCTCGTTCTCCACCACCTTTCCGTTGACAGATTTTAATAAACCGCACGACGCTTCCATGTCTCATTATGGCAATGTCCATCACCCATACGTTAACTCAACACACGTATTATACATATTTTATATTAAATGCCGTTCTAATTGTTCTATAAATTTTGAATAATTACTTTAACGTGCGCATTCGAAATATTCGATGTATTCTATACGCGGGCCACATTTACGAAAATCCTCGGCGAGTAATACGTATACTGATATTTGGCCGTGATTAATTTATTTAGAAAAATGTTAAACAAATAAAAAATCTCCCAACTGAATAAGAAAAGCAGTGATGAAAGTTATTAACAAAAGAGAGTGATATAATATAATAGCGGTATATTTTCGGAGGGGTATATTCCACTTAATTAAATTCACGTATTCACGTCTATTTCTTGACGAAAGTTTACAAAATGTGTTTTTTTTTTTTCAATTATTGTTTATTTCATTTATTTTGTTTAACTCGAAACTGCCATACCATTACGACGACGACATTTTACGTTGATCTACCCAAGATTTTTACAATGGGGTTCTGTGACCCGTTTGGATCTACGTTTGGGGGATAAACGACACGATGAGTTTTGACCATCGTGATACGAACATCGAAGTTGAGCCGTTCGTCCGTTGATGTTCGATTCACGAATGAGAGAAGGCAGGATACGAGACGGCGAAGAGATAGCTACGCAAAGAATATTATTAACGACTGGGCGGATTCGCGAGGGTAATAAATCTTCGTGGCTAGACGTGTTCGCTGAACACATCTCCCTCGCGTTATGGAAGAAGAAGCGGCGAAGGCAACGGAGGAAGGGAAAGAAGTGAGTGAAAGAAATCCGGTAACGTCAAAGCGCTTGGCTACATACGATCATGCTATAACCGACATAATGCCACAAAGTCAAAAAGGTATATCGATGCTTCTCGGGTAGTTTACTTTATAACTTTCATAGCAAAGAACCGACGACGGCCTGGGATGTGAAAAATCGATGCTCTACCATCTTCTTAGGCTGATCTTATGACGAAGCAAACACAGCTTTTTGCTCGTTGTTGAGTTGATTAAATGACCAGTTTCCGATAGACAATAATGTTTCGTAGTAATATCAGTAACTACGTTTGTTTTTAGCAATACGTTCGGTCTTCATCGAACCGGTAATACGTACTGTTGGGAAGTACTCCTTGTACTATGTCGATGGATCCATTCCGAAAATGCATTCATAGAGTTTCCCATTCACGAGAATGTAGATACAGCTGTGATTTATGTATACGCATCTCATCGAAAGTTCGAATCCCCGTCATTACACTTGACGGAACAATAGCAGTAGTAGCTGTCGACATTGTTGATTCGTACAAGTACACCAAAATACAGATTGAACGGAGAACATAGTACAGCTGATACTCCACAAGCATCATTACCAGTAGTGTTTGAAAACCTCTGAACTTCGATGATACTCCGGCATTGATCATTGACTTTTGTGAATGTGCGGATATCTAGAAATGATCAAGATCCACTTTCTAAAATTAACGCGACCTGCTCAATAATTCGCCGGCTTTTGAACGCATAAGTTTACGCTCAATGTATTTTTTAAAAACCTTTCGGTGTTCACTTGAAACTTTTATACGTAAAATTGTATATTTCGCACTGCGCAATCAATGCATGTGGTCTTTCTGTGATGCTTTCTTCGTGACCATATACCTCGTGTCTGATACCTGTCTGAGTACAGTTTCGAACGTTATATGCTCGTATTGCATATAGGGCTTATAAATAAGCTGCTTTTATGCGATATAGCTGTTTATCTTTCTTTTTTCATTTTTATGTATACATATCTTTGTCTAAAGAGCCATTGCGGAAGACACAATCTGATATATATGGCTTCACCGACGCGTCACCGCTAAGAGTCACTTGACATTACAGGCTTCGATACAGAGGGTAAAAGTGCCAGGTACTTACGAGCGTGCTTTCGTCGTCGTATAGGTGTTATGAACATTGTGCATTGGTGGACAACGTTGCGAGTTTACTGATGCATACTGTACGCGAATCGCCTTAGACGTACGTTTGTTTAACCATTCCAGTGGAAGACACCATTTGTTTTGAGAAAAAGATTTCTGTTTGAAAAGAAAAATATCAAGCTCAATTGTTACATAAACCATGTATTTACCTGACAATTTGCTTAATCTAAACAAGTTTTCTGAAAATTTTCTTTAACATTATTCATGCAAAAAGTTCACTATTTATTACTCTACACGCACTTCACGAAACTGAAGTATTAAATTTTGTTGAGAAATATCAAGACATTTGGACGAATATGAATGAGAATAAAAATAGGGAAAATCACGGGAACTCACTGAAATCCATAGGTTGCCACTTTTGCCCTGGCGGGCAGTCAGGGGTTAAAAAGTGCGAAGACTTCTGAAAATTACATTTGGTGAAGTGGGTCGTTTTCATGCAGGCGGCCACGCTAACCATTTGTTACAGTTATAAAGAATACGTGTATAAATGGTCGTAAAGAAATATACGGAGAGAACCTATGGAAAAGATTCTATATCCGTGAGAAAAGATCACCGGAATGAACGGCTCAACGAAACTTTTATTTCACGCATTCCAAAGTGATCGAATGCATTGTTCATAAATTCCCGTTTTCATCGCAATGTTGTTAAGTTCACAATGAGAGGAAGTAGACTTTCTATTGAATTAAACTGCATCAGCTTGTGTCAGTGCGAAGTCGAGTAACCCCCGAAAGGTAAGTCCTCGACCTCAGTGGGGTCCTTAAACTTTTCATTCCAACAGTGATGTATGACCAAACTCCACTCTTCTCCCTCAGTATCCGTAATTCCGGTTACCGTCGACACGGATGCACTGTGTTCCATCCGTCTGCGTCGTCTCTCCGTAACCCCGCTATTATTACACACATACACACATGCAAGAGATGCTCTCTTAGGTAGTGTATTTGTCAGTGTGTTACTGAAACAGGAGCCCTGTTCGAGAGCCGGCTTACCGTGTAAAAGCCCGGATGCGTAACAATTTCCGCATTTCTATTTTGTAGACGCGTCGGGCCTCCAGCGGGCTCTACCCGGCGAGTACACTGCACAACAAGCCCTGTTTTCGCATTGTTTAGGTCATTTTTTTTCTCCGATTCTTTATCATTACTTCTCTTCGGCAAATTGGTATATGCGTGAAATGGATTAGTCGCCACTGTCAATTAAAGCCTCAACGGTCGAGAGCTTCTGGCAAAGCTTCCAGAGCCCAGAAGACATTAAAATCACAATTGTTCGTGATGGTTCGTATTCCTCGTGAAATCTCGTTTGCTACGCTTCCGTTGCATCGTCCAGTAATGATACGCAACGTCTCTTCACGTAATTGGGTAAAGAACAAACGAGCGAGTCTCTCGATGCTCGCAATACGTGTAAATTTATCTTCTCGTACGTGGTCCATTATTCGCGAGAAAAGACGAAGCATATAAAGAAGCGAACAAAAAAATAAGCCACAACAAGATAAAATGGAAAAAGGCTACGCGGTAGATGAGCCAGCGGGTACGAGTCTCTCTGAAAATATGGTAGTACGAAGCAAAGGATCTTTGGTGTGTCTCATACGTACCACGTCTACCATGTTTTCTCTCTCACGCAACGTCGCGTTCCGTAATAACCGCTGACTCGCGCCCCAGTACGTAATCTCTCTCCCGGCTTGTTCCCGTTTCAGTAGAGCACAGACTGCCACACGAGCAGAAGAACGACCACCACTAACAGCGGAACCGCAAGCTGCTGCGTGCCTTTTCACTATATATATAAATAGATATACATACATGGAATACATGCGCATAACGTTGATATACTCGGAAACCAAAAGCTTGGGTTGCAGCATGGCGTTCTTCTTGCGTGTACCGCAAAATAACTCTCTGCGGTTCACGCGGAAACGAAATTCTCTGTGGAGAGAGAATTTTGTAAACCCTACCGCGAAGTTGTAACACTTTATATATAGTAATATATAGAACAAAGGTGCCGTCTCTTGGTACCCCTCTATTGCTGCTGGGGATATCTCGCCACGTGTGTAATGCTCATGATTGGAACGTTTCCACTGAATTTCGTAGCGCTTGACTGCGTATTCTCGGTTGCAGATGTCCTTCTGACACGCAGTACGCCTCGAGGCATCCCGGTACGAGGTATCGTGGTGAAGCTCGGTCGCCCATGTAAATGTTCGGCGGGTCGGATTTCCTTCACCCTCTGCAAATGGCATCGACCTTTCGATCTTCCGCGATGGAAGCTTCGAAGCTGCAACATTATCCAGTTATTTAGTCCCATTATCTGGAAATAATACAAAACGTTCCACGAATTTTATGTTTCAAATGGACTATCGAGTTTAATTGTTTCTATAGCCATCTAACTATAAGCATGTTCAACTGGTGCGTTTGATTTGTGAAAGAAAAACAATCTTTATCCCTAATGAAATGAAGTTTTCCTTTCGTTCCACTTGCCTCCGTCAAGATGCTTGTTATAAGTTTGAGCTGTGCGAGTGTCGGCAATTACGTTATATCCCGTTCAAGTTATCGATTGGTGCGTGAGTTTTCGATCACCGATTAGCTATACACTCGTCGACTGTTGGGAAACTATGAAGTACACATCGAACGAGCATTGTTCGGGCTTTCCACTTTGTCATATAAGTTATAAGTCGTACAGTGCCTCGAGCAGACTTTGAGGAATTATTGGCTACAACTTGGAGAATGGTTAAGCTTCATTAACAATTAATGGAAAGATCGTTTGCCGCACAGTTTGGCTTCCTCCCTCATTTCTCTGCTTCCATCGATTGAGCCCTTGTAAGAAAGCGTTATCGACGAAGTGTTTCTTTGCCCTCGGGCTAATACATCACCAATATATATTCGCGACGCGCAAACTCGTTCAATCTAGCGAAAGTTGCTATCTCATGCAGGAAGGTATGACGGTATGAGGGGGGAAAGCAGAGGGAGGGTGTTTTCGAAAAATTTCGTAGTCGAAGCATCCGCAGGATACCCTTGTGGTTATCTTTTTTTCGATTTTTTTTTAATTCTCATGTACCGGTGCAATGGCAATGGTTGTGTAAATTTTGTGGAATTTCCTTTGGTGAGAGTATATTTGAGCTGGGCATCGCGGCATTTTTTTTTGTTCCTCGAGCCCACCCGCTTCTGGGAACGGCCTCTATACAAAGACTACAACATCGGCAGCAGAGGTTAATGAGGCGTCCGACGTCTAGTTTATTTTTTTTTTGGATGTACCACGACGGCCAAGGGTGAAGAAGGAGAATTGGTATGATCCTTGAACTAACGAAGTAAACCATGGCGTTGGTTGGTTTTTACGAGCTTTGCATACCTAAAACGTTGAGCATCTCTCAGTAGCTTTCAGTATTACAAGTTAAGAAACTCGTACTTTTTTTGCATAATATTTTGCCCAAATAGACCGTTTTCATGCATACAAATTGCGTTCGTAGACAACATTTCGGGCTGTCAATGAAAAAAAACTAACGAACTGACCTGTCTTCGTTCACAATTCGTATCGTAATGTTCATTATTATAAGGATTAATAAAGAAAAACGAAAAAGTTTAGATGACCGAATTTCAACGTTGAACCTTTGGCGCTAATACATGCGCTTAACATATTATAGCCGAGGGAATAGCAGACTTCCGGAACAAATCGTGAGGATTTCTCGACAGGGGATCTATCGATTTCGAGCACTGATTCTATGTGCGCGATAAGTAATGACACACAAGGGATGATAGAGTTCGGTCGTTGAAGGTTACCGAGTGGGAAGGATTCGAAGGGTCTCCTCTCGACAAACTTCTTCCCGCGATGGTCCTCGCATTGAGGTTATATAGTACACTCCGGTTAGACACCTAAACTGCAACGGCGCATTCGAGGTGGCGTGGTGTCACGACAATCGTATCACTCGACTCGAAGACCTGGCGACGGTCCAAGAATTCGCAGTACGAGTTTCAACCGAAGTTGTGGTCTCTCGCGGCTACGAATTGATCCTTCTCTACGCTCTGTCGTCTGGAGCCATCGACATTCCCCTCCGGATTCACGGTATTCCTACCTCAACCTTACATCGAATGCGTTCCACATCCCCGCAAAATCGCGTGTATTCTCGAACTCGCATTGTCACCTGATCTGTTTCCGCGATTCCAGTCATTTCTTCTCGAATAGCGAGTTTTCAAATTCTAGTGGAAACATGTTCGATTTGAATACCGTAACGATTGCGTTATTCTGACGATTAGGCATAAAAATATACCGAAAATGAAAATGGTGTCGATTTTATACTTTATGTTGGTGAAAATAGATTTGTAAATGAATGAATAAATATATTTTCGATACGGAAATAATAACAAGAGACATTATATACCTGAAATGTTCGATCTACAGGACTTTCTAGTGAAAACATATTTTGATAATATTGTACACTTCTTTTCATGCGGAGCTCTTTCATATGAATATATAAATTACCATCATGGAGTGCCTCCAGAATAAATTGACACGCTATTCTGTGTGATTTATCAAAAGACAGGAATACCTGTTCGCATACGTATTTGATTAGTATCCCCCTATTTCAAAATTGTACGCTACTCAACGATATGAAAAGAGTGACTGTAATTTGCTTAGCGAAGCGAACACCGTCTGGCTTTCGAATGACGTACCACAAACGCACGCGAGACTTTTCTCCCACCGCTAGTGCCATAGCGGCTGAGAATCCACAATGGATCCGCATGTATACACTATGCGGGTTTTATTCATATATTCACTGACCCAAATATAATATACCACGAGGGGGTTGGATAGCCAAAGGTCCACAAACGCCTCTACATCTCTCATTGTCAGCCCTCGTGGAAATCCCTCTCTTTTCCTCTCGTACGTACCCTCCCTCTCCGCCCGCCGACTCTCTCTGTATTTCGTTTTCTTTATTACGTATACATGTAAGTTTCATCCGAGAAAGACATCGCATTCTCAAACAGCTAGAGATAAAAAGAGAACAAGAGAGAAAGGCGAGAAGAGTGTTTGGTAGAATCCGTGGTCGCTTTGCACAGCGACGATCACACCGGGTTAGAAAGAGCCGCATCGATATTCTCCCGCGCTGGATGGTAGCTCCAGTTGATCAAGCTTTCTCCCGCGACTGAGGCACATTCCGCGCCGTCGTGCCAGAGGCAACTCTCTCTCTCTCGCAAACGCCGATGGCGGGTGGGGGCTTTGCCCTCCGTGAAAGTGACAAAAGCTCGAGTGCACGAATGAGCAGACACTAGAGCGCTAGCTGTGGCGCCGATAGAGGCGGCCATTCAAGCCTTCCATGAGGGACGCAGAAAGAGAATAGGCTCATTCAGTTTCACGCTCTTCGCGCTTCAACCTCGACGAGCTTTGGGCTGGAATGGCTTTCGTCGAAACGACGAGGAGAAACGAAGGCATCGGAGCACGATGAGGACTCTTCACTTCCAGCATAACCATCAGCGGAAGATATGACTTTCACCGTCACGATGACGATTTCCCGTCCTTGTTACTTTTGACGTATGCAAATCTCACTCCCGGCATTACGTTACGTCAACGTCGTGAAGCTTATTACTCGCAACTGTCGGATTCTTCGAATCGTTCGCTAATTGAGCGTTGTGCATACATAGCGAAAAGGTGTTACATTAAGATAGGATATACGCGGGAATTATCGGATTAGGTTTAACCACTGTAATGTCGAAAATAACGGTCATTGCCACAATGTGCATGCTGAAAATACCATTCTACCATTTTGGATTAAACTGCTACAGGGAACAATCGGTTTGATGTTACGACATGGATGCGATTAAAAAAGCGTTATACCTCCGTGAAATCCAAGAATTGAGGTGCGTTGTTTCTATTAGACCATAAAACTTCATTGTCTAATAGTATCCGTCTGTTATTTGCAACATTGATTGAATAATTGAAACATGATAAAAGCGGTGCATGGTATGCAGGATATCGTATCGTTTTATTGAAGATCGCATGTTACAATACGTCATTATTCTGAACTTTCGATGTTGATCCACCCACCATTAAGAGGTTTAAATCTATTTTAAGCGAATTTTCTGTAATCATAATTGATATATAATTCAGGTGAGATGCAGTTCAGTTGATACGACTATTATCACGAGATACGACGCCCATCAGCGATTGTTCCATCGCTGGGAGAATTTCCCACGGACAGTAAATTAATTAAAATAGTATTAATCGTAGATTATTATGCGAGCAGATACAAACGTCGGCTATAATACCCAACGCCTTTCTATCTACGATCATAAACTAATCTTGTGTGGCGTTCCATTGTCATGTTTCGTATAACTAAGAGATTGGCTCTACTTTTACCCGCATTTAGAAAAGTCTTGTTAACCAAACTTGAAGTCGAGTAGGGTAACCCTTTCCCCTTCAGTCGCAACAAATTGGACGACCGTTATCCCCTCAGTGATATACCACATACCTATGTATAGTATAACCGCGGGTACTTACAAAGTAATGTCTCCTGATGGAAGTGTACCTCCGTCCTGCGTTCCCTGTACTCTCATCGGGTTCTTGGTCGAGTAGAACACAGCGAGAGGACATACCTCGTACTATCAAGCTCGGCATTATTGATCCCTCTCTTCCCCGTCGCTGGATACTGTCTGATATCTCGGCAAGACCACAAGCACTCACTCGTTTCGTTCCAGACCGTTCGTTGTGTGTATGGGCGTATAAGTGTACGTGCGAAGCGCATGTTGCCAGGCGGCCGGTTATGCGATCGCTCGTTCTATTTTCCTCTCATAATCCTCGTGTAGCCCCGGCGCATCGTTCGCATCAACGAGACCGCCAACCTCGTTAAATACTTAATATTTCATGGCGTAACCGAGACCCGTTTTCACGCCGATGGCGGAATAAGGAAGGCCAAACTCGCGTAGATTGTCTATACGTCCCTATTCGTTCGTCCGTGTACCGCTTACTCTTACTAATTCATATAACGGCGCAAACACTGGCGTATCTCGAACCTTTCGAAAGTACGGAGTCTCAAGTTAAATACGACACAAATATGACGGTGCACCGTGGCTTTCAGTATAAATCGCTACAATTTTTCAACGGTACAAGCGATAAGCCTCGCCAATCCACAATTAGTATTTATTTTTATGTACGACTTTGCACAAGTTGCACGACAACGAAGTGAACAGTGGATGGCTGTCAAATATGAATAATATTCATTGTATAGCAAAATGTACGAGAAGTTGATGATCTTACATTAATTATGATGGTGTAAGCATTTTAGTATTATTCGCGTTTTGATGCGATGTGGAGTTCGAGACGCCTTCAACTTTCAGCGGATCCGTACGAGAGTAGATATTACGTGTATACCTAAGCTCAACCAGATTACGACTTTCTGCATCACGGAAACGTGCTCGAGAGTTTACGTAGCTACGTGCTTGTTAGATGCTTATCCCTTGAGCTAACATTAATCCTTCTAACGGTGTTAACGTGACTGTAGTACACGATTTACGATTTTCTCCAAGGTTTCCTACGTCTCCTAATTTCGTTCGTTTCCCCCTTGGCGTCCTTGTTCTTCTGTGAAGTGATGTATTCACAGCCAAATTACAGAAGCTCGGACGTTATGATGGACTAGGGATCAGCGAAGCTATTCACTGAACTACCTTGTCGGATGAATTAACTCTCCCCTATATCCATCTTCACTTCATCGTGCTTCGTGTATTGAGCCCGAATCTGCTGCGTTATCTCGGAATATCTCTCTATAACATTGCCTTCCCGGTGTATTCTCTTTGTTTCTCAGTAAATCTCTTGGCTTCATGTAGCTTCCTTTGCACGTCGAGTCTTGACTGTTCGAAACACTGTACAATTGTTCTATTGTGCCGTACCGTATGTATGGGAGAACTGCATGTCCAAAGCTGATTCTTCCGTGCTGAGCTGAAACTACCGAATATTCGATCCGTTCTAGAGAGCGTCTCTTTTGACCTTTCATCCTCTTACGCTTCTGTAAGACGAGATAGCTTCATCCCCATTGCTATTGCAGTGTCTTGAAGAATAATGCTGCATACCGAAACCGAATTAATTCAGCCCGTTATAACCCGATCGAATGGTTGGCCGAGTAACATCAAATACCCAAATGTGGCGGAGCATTCCGCGGCTTTATGCAGCCCGAAGTAACCCAACATGTATCAAGAGAAAGTACCAAAAGTCCTGTGCCACCGGTATTCACCGCTACCGAGGCTTTGGTACATTTCGCAGCTTCCATTTGTATAATGAATCAAGGTTTGGATACACCGGAAGTGTAGCGTTTCGGACAGAAGCGCGTTCGAATGTTTGGCAAAGAGATTTGTCAAGTCCGTCGCCAATGTTCACAATACCGTAGCTGGTGAACCGCTTTCCCATCGGCCGCATCCAATCGACCGACACTATTCCGGAGTGCAGCAGCTCAAGCTCTCCACCGGACTCGTAATGCAGACAATCCCACCGTCTCTAGCAGCGCGGTACCGGTGCATTTAGTAATGAGCCTACGAGTTCGATTCCGCATCGAATGAGATTTCTCGCCAGCATCAACCGGCTAGAGGAGCAGTAGCCAGTGTTCGGTGGTTGTCGATTCCATCCGATAGGCAGCTGGAGCCTGAAATCTCAACGCGTTAGATAGTCGATTTCTACGGAACAGAAATCTTGAATTGTTGGTCAATCGAGCAGTCGATTAATGATTAATTGTTGCCGGTAATTGAACGAGTTTTTGTGGTTTTCGTTACATTTGATGATTTGTCCGGTTAATCCAAAGAAACGCAATCAACATCAATTAATTGGGCTCGATGTCCATCCTTTTTTTTTTTGCTGACATATAACAATAGTAGAAATTTGATTGACCTGCATACGTCTATTCTGCGGTATTACCATGCACTGATGCTTTTTCCGAAGGCTGTCGCATTCAACAGCTTAGTCAGTAGTTTTGGAATCTTGTGATAGACTATGTCGATGCCATGACCGTTTCTCTTTGTCAAGGCGACATTAACCGGTAGTTTCGGCGACGGAGCGTATAATACGCAATCCTACAGTGACTGACTCCGTGTCCAGTGAGGACAGTAAGTGCAGACGTGGCTTTCGTGCTACATATGACATTCTGGGCTAGGCTCTCTCAGTTCGCGTTACAGATAGATCACTAAGATTGCCCCACGTCCGTGAACAAATCATTACCGGTTGATGAACATAGTAGCGACCCCTCGTAATTGAATGATTTGTATCTCATGCGGCTCCCTCGATCTTCGTGTACTTATTATGTGGAGTCGGGAATATTCGAGTGTTGCGGACTTTGTTTGCACGTATAATATAACCGTATCCGTGAGCATGGCACGTTCCCTCATTTATTCGGAAAACGAGCGGCGCATCTATTAATTAAATTAATCAAGCATCTCGACGGTCCCGGATTGTTCGTTACGCCGGGCAGAATAATAATTTCAAAGCTTTAGTGACGATACTCCGCTGAACGCGTTCCTTTATCACATCGTCGCGGTTTTCTCCGAAACTTTCATGTTGCCACTGCGCTCCAACGGCACGAGATACTCTGTAATTAATTTAACTCACGGAACTCTCTGCTCTCGTACGATTGCTAATTACCATTACTGCATATGTGATTCAACAAAGAACCTTTGAAAGATATATGTCACAGTTGCGTAGCATATATTGGCATTGCCGACGAAACGGATGTACAGCACTGCGTGAAGAAAAACACGTTCGTGAACGGAAATTAACCAGTGGTCGATACTAATATCAATTTATTCGTATCCCGCGTGTCGATCAGCTTTGTTTCATTTTTATTGACTCCCTGCGCAAAAAAAAATAACGTGCGAAAAAAGAAAACGGGCCAACATGCTTCGGACGAAGTAACCGAAACTTCGAATTCCCGAAATAAAAAAAGAAACGAAGGGAGCTACAGAACTTTTCCAATCTCCACGGATCACGCGCGGAAAGAAATCAACCAAGGATTTCATCTATATCCCCTTTCGCTGCCGTATCAATCCGTAGTCTCCGAGCTATCTAGGATCAGACATTAATTTCTCGTGGTTCATCTTCATCCTGCTTTACTCCCGCTACTCCTACTATACGTATATATGCACGTGTGAACGTGAATGTGTGTGGGTAGCAATCGGAAGGAGCAAAGTGCTTTTGGGATCTCTAAACTAAACTTTCGTATGCGAAATAACTTTCTTCAATTTTCGCAGGCTTCAAGTTTGTATGTTAAAGGGACTATTTGGACTACATTTGATCTATTATTACGTACTTAGTTTAACGAGCCTCAATGCCAGCGGGAATTTATTAATAAAAAAAATCTTTAATATGAAAGTTTCCAATATCACGACACTGGAATTGCAATTGTTCCTTGCATGAGGCTTGGGCGGAATCTTTTGCTTGTATAGGACGGCAAAAATTACTCCTCTCGTTATATAGTGCCCTGGCGTTAACAGCTTTATAGCAGCGGAACGGAATTGAATTCAGGTGTTGAAACAGGAGAGAGAGAGAAAGAAAGGAGCAAGAACGCAAGAGAACTCGTAGCAGCTTCCCCGAGTTCATTACTCATCGGCAGGAAATGGTCTTTCGTCGTTGCTATAGGGTTTTCACAGCGCACAGAGTACTCCATAGCTTGAGCGCAGCGGCAGAAACGTTGGGTACCGACGAACGGCTCAAGAAATCCTTTAAACGTTAATAACTGTTCGACCGCGGACAAAAGGAACTTACCGCCGACCATTCGGTCCGAGAAAGCCCGTTAAGCTCTCCCCGTTTTCCACCGCCACTACCCCTTTGGTTATGTGACTTGGAATAAAAGAAAAAAAAATCATACCTTGCTACAACGTTCCTACATTGGAGTCGCGAATCAAAGGATATTGGTGGAAAATCTGTTCCTTTTTCCACCGATATTTTCTTATTTTCTTTGCGTGATGCCTATTAAAAATGTATGTTTATTATAATTTATCGATTTGACAATTCCATAATAGCCACAAAAATTCCCTCAAGATTCGCTGTAGTTTCACGCACGCTGGAGTTGAAAACAAATATATATATTACTGAAATATATCTATCAGAATTTTTTTGGGATACGATCGCTCGTACTTTGTACGGTAAAGCTCTCTTGTAAAAGGGACATCAAAGAGGTTTCATTTGACTATTTTGGTCGTTCTACCGTCGCGAAAACCAAGTCATGAAGCGTAATAGAACGATTGAATCGGATCGAAAGAGTGCTAGCTTACCGCTATGCTACATTCTGCTCTACGACACTATATCCATACGTATGGATGTGTACGTAGTACACGATGCCTTCATAAAGGTAGTATTGAGAGTGTGGGTCTGTATGCCGCTTGTACATCGTAGCTCCGTGCTCGTAGCACAGAAGCGCCTCTCCGTTTTTTCCCTTTTCTCGAAATGGCGCGCTCGTGCAGTCTCGATAATTTTTTTTATTCTTTCTTTTTTCACCACACCGCAGCGATATCGTAGCTGCTGCTCGTTCATTCGCTAGCCAGTGCCCGCACGGGAGGGGGTCTCGACATTCCGGATTCGGTTACCATAATTCCGTATGGATGAACGTTTCAAACGAAATTGGATTGCGGCCATTCGCTCGTTCGCTTCGGATGTTTTAGATTCGTTCTGTACTCGTGCTGCACGCTGGCGCTATATCGAGGGTCGCGTGCGCAAGGATTTTTTTGTTCTCTTTTGTCTCTTTTCTTCTAACTCGACGATTCTTGTGCCACAGTGCCACAGGACAAGTGACGTAGCTCGGTGGATTCTCATCAGATTGACATTCAATATTTTCATTTCACGCGATATTGTAGTTCGACGTATTGTCAAACACATTTTTTTTATTCATCGTTGGTTATCGGGCGTTTCATATAGTCATTTTTTCAATTTTTTGCGAGGTTCCTTACTTCATGCACTGTTTTTTTTGTTAGTGTATCGGCAAAGGTAACCCGATGATGAGAGTACGGTAGCTAACGAGCTGGACCTAAAATCCCACCAGAAATCCCACACGAACGACCCACTTGCATCATAATTTGTACACGCCGCGGTCAGACGCCCGCACTAACTATACTATCTGGTACCGTCGACGCAGACTCGTACACCTGGCGGGTCCTCCACGTTTTAATTTATTCCCGTTGTACCCGCCCACCGACGGTATGTCTAAACGAGCTCTCTCCGGTTCTAATTAACCGTGGACAAAAAAGCGCAGAGAAACACAATGCGATCCGGAGGTAAGAATAGGGACGCTGGCGGGACTGCGGAGATTGCCTTAAATCTGTAGAATTCGGAGACCGAAATTTGTAGCTACACTAAATCCGCGTATTTGATCTATTTATATTATACATGCAGTCATTATCCAGGTATACGAAGCTCTTCATACCAACGATTCGAATTTAGCGTGATTCCATTTGATTCGCGTCCCGAGTCAAACTGGTTCAATAGCATTACCGAATAAAGTTATGATTCAATCTCTCACTGATCGATACGGTAATCTACCACTCCAGTATATCAATCCGCCATGCTTCAAATTTATCAATGAAACATGAATTCCGCATTACGATTAACGTGATGCGATGCATCAAACGCATAAATCAATTGAATGGTTGAAATGAAATTTCCGCTCTGACTGAAAGAAGCATCGAGAAAAAGCCACAAATTGGAAAGGCGATAAAGTGAACATTTCGTTATCTATTAAAATACGGTGCAATTCATTATTTGTCTTCGTTAAAATTTAATCATATTGCCGACAGTTCTTCCGCACGGCGAAACTCGCGAGCACGGCGATTCTGTCGTTGAAACTCACAATGGCTAGAACTACGAAGGTTAATACATTTACCGGCGTCGGCTCCGTGGGGTTTGTCGGGTCGAGAGCGAGACAAAGAAATAGCGAGGTTTGTCGGGCATGGGGCTTACGGAGCTCCGTATTTTAGTGGCTACCCTTGGGAGATTTCGTATGTAAATTGCACATCTTAGAGGAGTAGCATATTTCGCACCTTTGCCGGACAGCCCAGTCGGTCGCGCAAGCTCTAACGCTCGGGCATTTAAATATTTTGAGGACACGACGACGGTGCCCACAGCCTCTCTTGTTTTATACACGTGTATAGCCCGAGCGTACCCAGAGACAGGTACGGTATTATCGTGTAACTTCGTACCTACCTGCATAAGACTATATAAGATATAGCTATACCGTGAGAAATGTATCACCGGGGATATAATACGTATACGTAAAGTACATCCTATTCGACGGAGAAGTATATCTATACTCTGGGGGTACCACACGCGATACATTATTTCCTTTTCCTTTATCTCAGTCGTTTGTCTAGCTCCCGATGCACCTTGCGCTCGAAACTTAGGACCTTTATGTTTCGCTTCGGTTAATAATAACGATGTTAGCCTTTTTCGGCGATCGATCGACAAGAATTACGGCGTTTTATACGGACGAAAAATTTCCTGTGCTATCCGCTAATTTTGTCGTTTCTTATTTCGTTTGTCAAACTAACCGGAATGGAGGATCCACAATGATATTTTGTTGGACCTTTAGCACGTACCGGATTGTTAGTCCACCGTCTAAACTGGCTATGATTACAGCGCCGTAAGGCAAGATATGAATATTGAAATTCTCATTATTCCTTGCTTTCATTGAGCGGCAGGCCGCGAGCCCCCGAGTCCTAGTACCGTGTGTAGGCAGATATAATTTTAACTTTCTCAACCAGCCAAGCTTAATTATAAATGTATTCTCTGCCATTAGACATTCAGCACGGTTGCGGCCCGCAGCAGCCGGACCCGGGCGCTCTCAACTTGTGCGTTCTCCTGAAAAGTGTTATATATCCCTTGGTACATCTCACTCCTTCATAACAAATCATAGCTGCATTCTACATTTCAAAATGAAGAATCACTCCTCGTCGCTCCTATTCTATTCTATTCCGTTTGTTTAGATTTATGTAAACGTTGATATTTAACTTTTTTTTATCACTCCAAGCCCTGATCAAATTTGCATTTACTGCGGAATCCAGTGACACACAAATTTTGTATAGATTTCTAGCTACGATACATGCGAGTGAACGGTGCTCAACAATCAATTTGCTAAATCGCGTTATACCATGGAACGATCGGTGTTGTCAACGTATCCAGCGTGGAAGTATAGTTGCATAATGCATCGGCTCTTTATCATAGAGCGCGAACTATTGTCATGAGAATGATTCGATGTGTGCAGCGTGCTTGTACGGAACGATCAATTTGCTCAAATTCAATATACCGCAGTTACGGGATTACAGCAATTAATTGAGCGGCACATGCAGCCCCACTGCTCGGTTCTCCGCTGGCTTGAAGTGTCTCATGGAGACAGCACAGTAATCACAAGCATCAAAACCGCTGCTGCGAACTCTAGTAACCCCCCCCGCTCCAACCTTCCATTCTCTGACGTTGCAACTCTCTCTACTGTGTTCTCGTTGAAACTTGGTCCAGTGTACATTCGGCGCTATTGCATTGACAAGTTTTAATGACATTGGAGATTTCTCAGTTCTGCATCGGCCGATACATGGGTGCCGATATATAACCGTGGATCCACCAAGTTTCTCAATTTACTTTGCAGCAATAGAAACTCATTTCTTTTGTCAAAGTTCCTTGCGACTGTTCGCCTACGTCCTCTAAATATTCCTCGACAGTATACAAAAATAAAACGCAGTCGAGATGTAAGAAACGTGAACAAATCTTGAAGCATGAAAGGAACATAATAAAATGTGAAATTTGATGAAGAGCGAAACATCGATACGAATTTTTGTTCGCGTGTATCGACTATCTAACCAATTTTCCGTACACGTTTTCGTCACTATAATATTTTATCCCGTTGGGGCAGCCATCTGGAAAATTGGAATACAACGGAACTTGGTGAACCTCCACCTACAACGGGCAAGCCAATAACTTTTGCCAATGTCAAGCTATCGCATTCGTTACGGACAGCTTTCTCAGCGGCAAACGGGAAGAGCGCGCGCGGTATGGTGAGGAAGAAGAGGAAAAAAACGTTAGATGGAATGAAGTATAGAAAGAACGAGATGGAAAGAGAAAAATTCTTTTCTCGCTTGCTCCGAGCGAGATTCTCAGCGAATACAGAGAAGGCCGATGTGAGATTCCAGTGTCCACGCGGATTCATCCGTGGGCCGTGTTCCCGGGCGATTTGTGAATTATTGCTCGACACATCATACGCGCCAGTGAAAAATCGACGATACCCTCGACGGAGCCGAATCGACAAAAATAAATAAACGCATAGGTATACGACCGACTCTCGTGTTTATCCATCCAAAGCTGAGCTTTCGATGAATGAGTCCGCGTAGACACAGGAGAGCGAGAGATGGGCCGGAAAGCTTCGTTTTGGTGTTTGATAAAAATGGATAAACCCCATCACAGGATGAACGTTATTCACGCAAAAAAAAACCGGACGCCGACCGATTCCAGACTTTGGTAGGAACCCGTTTATTTATGCGAACGATCATCGTACATCACATAACGAATATTGAATACTAATTAACAAAAGCGCACAAATTAATTCATTTTCACGTGAAGAATAGCGGACCGGATGGATTAACGTTGCTGCGTCCTCAATGTGATTTACCGGCGATGCATGTGCTTGCGAACAGCTCATTGTCCACCCTTTAGTACCGTGCAGAATTGACAATACATCTATTATCTTGTTTCGCTCAATCAAAGGCCTTTTTGTATCTTTGCCTGGAACAAAGGAGGTTTTTCAATCTCACGTAACACCAGCGACAGTAGGCGCACGTACAAGCGTCATCCGCGTTACCAGGACCGGCAACAATGTTACTTTTGTACCGAGAGAGTAGCGAGAGGCAAACCGCCGGGGTTTTATATCTGCCGGAATCCAATCACTCAAGATTGTCGTTGTCGCCGCGTACAGTATACAAACACCACAGCGTGGAGTTACAACTATAGCTTGCAACACTACATAGCTATTGCTATAGCTATTGTATGTATCTCACGTGTTTTTTCCTTTTTCTTCCTTCTTTTCTCCTTTAATACTTACTTTCGCCTCAACTCCCTCTTTTTTTTCTCGCTCAATCTCTTCTCTCAATCTAACATCGCGGTCCTTTATCCCTCGACTCTGCGTTTCTTATTCGATATGTTATTGCGGCGTATCGTGTGGTGCAAAATTTTCGTGTCTTTCTCCCACCCCGCCTACCCACGAAGCCCAACTACGACACAATAAAGGATTTATGAGGGTTCCTCGCGAACGTTCAGTCTGTTCCAACGTCTCTTGGTTACGCTCATATTTTACGCGTACCGAAGCGCAACCCCGGTCGCCCACCCTCATTTTCCGCGAAAACGATGGTTTTCTCTCCCTTCTACTTTTCCTCTACATCCCTCTCGCGGTTCTCTCCCTTCCTTGCTCTTCGTCCACCCACGCACACTTTGCGTTTCTTCTTCTCCTCATCCCCGCTTTTTCTCGTCTCGTGACCTCAACACTCTTTCTCCCCTTCTCTGTCTCTCTTTTTTTGTTTGTTTTCTACTCGAGGTTGGCTCTCGGCGTTAGGTAGGCGCCACGCTTCGGTGAAACTACGCTCGGCGAATGTGGAGATTGACGAGGGAAATGGGGCAACGGTGAAAACACCTTCCCCGTTCACCCGCCGACGATCCCGGTCTGCGACTGCTGCCGCTACTACTGCTCATGCCGATACGGGTGCCACCGGGCCGAGAGTGAAGGGGCTGTTTTTGACCCGGTTTCAGATTCTCTCGACGATCGATAACGTACCGCACTCCGATTTCATTAGACGCTCGCGACTATAAACCGCCATGGGGGTTACATCCGGTCACATCGGCGACGATCAAAATTTGCTTCATCGCATTTCCACAAATATAGATGCCATTTACTACTTTAATTTCTCGAAAGAACCTTTAAATCTAACGCATATTTCGCCATTTTAATCGTGCAGTTCCATCCGAAACTCTACGACTGAAATTGACAAAAAATCGATCTACGATCGAAGTTTTACCATGGTTTTTTTTTTATCGGCCATTGCACTTTATTCGCGTCGTATCGAAACTTTTTAATCGATCACGATTTTGAAGAAGCAATCGGTCTTGTTACATTGCGTTTCTTCTTCCGCGGAGCCTTTAATGGTGGGATAGAGTAAAAAAGAAAATAATCTCGGTAAGAGGAGCTTCACAACCGTCAAAGGCGTTTTCCTTACTTACCAGGATTACCGAATCTTGGTGCTCGACCTTTTACTTTAAGAATCTTTCGATAGTTGAACTTTGACCTTCGGAGATACGGCCGCTCGAAGAAACGAGAACGAAATCGATGTTTGTGGGCGTTTTACCAGTCTCGGGCTCGGTATTACCCTCGACGTTGGTGTTGGCAAGGGGTTCTTCGTCAAAGTTTCCCGTAGCAAGGAGTGGCTGCTGAGGTTGACTATACTGCTGCTCCATCACTAGATGGACGTTCACGGTGCTCTTCCACCACCTGTACCAAGGAGACACCTGGTCCTGCAACATTTACACAAGTGTTCTCCACAATCCTCGTATCAACCTGAACGAACCGAAAATTCAACACATTCACCCTTCCTGGGACCTGATTTTCTCAGTAAACTAACATTGCCTCGGTACAATGAAAGGAAAGGCAGACAAAATAAATGTAAACATGCTGGAGAATCAACAAAAAAGGAAGGAAGGCTATAGTCGTTCAGTATGTGTTCAGTACAGTGTGAGAGGAAACAAAATTCGTAGCCCAGAGGGCTCCATACGACAACCTCGACGAGTAAAACGCTACGTATCTAACGACCGGAATTGACTACGGAGTACAAAGGATCTTTTCATCTCTGCACGATTTTTCCTCCGTTGGACCAATTCGTTTCAGTTCACCCTTTTCCCCCCACACACGGTTAGTATCGTTAATACCTGAAGACTCTCAACGGATAGCGAAACGCTCTCGAGAAAGAAGTAATGTTAGTGCTACGAGGAAGGGAATCTAGAGTACGCTGAAAAGGCATGTTCTCTTCCTATTATTGATGCCCGACTGAATTCGTAAACGACGAGAGGCCAAAAAATTGTCGCACATCTAAAGCTGAGGACGCAGTGAAGCTTTTTTGTTCTTTATTTCTCGTTGAAAGTACGATGCACATCCATCGCAAAAGCACATGAAGATTTTTGGATTTTTTTTTGACAACATGATTTTAAAAGTCATGTAAAAAAAAGAATATTTTGCATCAACGTTTCGTTGCTTCGAGTCTTGTTATTTTTCATCGCATTCCTCTGTTCCACACATCAGCTTCGCTTCATGCCTTACTCTATCGCGTTGGACTCTCTGCGTCCCGAACCTCTCATTTCCTCTTTTTTCTTCCGAATCCATCGTCTATCCCATTCGCTCTCTCTCTGTCTCCATCCATATATCTATAATCTTGGCCAGCAGCAGGTTGTTCTCGACTTTTTCCTCATTCTCCCTCTTATTCGATCTTTTTCACGGTTTCATGGTGCTCGCCCCTCCTTCTTTTCATCCCTTGATCACACTTTTCACCGATAGTAAGAACTAACCCCAGCGGAGTAACAGCATCGTCGACTTTTCTTCAGGTGGGATATCAGTGTCGGTGACTAATACCGCTCACCACATTCTCGTTTTCCTTTTCTTTATTCGACTTTCATCCCTTCCGGAGACTTTTTCTGTCCCGTTCGCAAAAAGCCGTCAGCGTTGTTCCGAATCACGCATTATATATAGACGTCATCCCTCCCCAAGATTCTCGGTACATATTCCGAAGGGTTGGCCAAAAGGAGCCTCTCACCCCTTTGATCTCGCAAATTTCACACGAACACGTGTACACTGATCCTGTAAACGAGTTTACGTTCACTGGCAAATTTTCACAGGGTCCACGATACAGCGTTAGTACATTGCTGACGTTCAAGGGGTCACACACCCCTCACAGTCGTCGAAAGCAGTGAAGCTCGTTTACATCTGGGTCGACAAGATCGGAATGCATAAATGTCAAATACACACCTCACACGACATATAAACGGTAGGTTTCCGTACAGCTTCGCAAAACGATGTCGCGGCCGTTGTAGACCGATCTCTGACCTCGTATTTCGAATC
The DNA here is from genome assembly GCA_963924025.1 of Ischnus inquisitorius. NCBI lineage: Eukaryota > Metazoa > Arthropoda > Insecta > Hymenoptera > Ichneumonidae > Ischnus > Ischnus inquisitorius. The sequence goes on from OZ001244.1 coordinate 8,024,420, forward strand.
AAACGCAAAAACCATTTCTATGTAGATGCACGTGTATTTGATTTTGACCCCGTGCATTGATTAATCGATTGCGTCAACAATTTCATTCGGCTGCTGTTATCACGAAGTTAATTGCCACCCGATTCTTCATTACCACTCGGGAATACGAAATAAAGAGGAGAAAAAACTTTTTCTACGGTACTACTGATTGTTTGACCTCTCGAAGCTACAGCCCACATCTGCTGTCTCATTAAATTATCATTACATTAAAAATGAACAATTATCCAATTTGTGCAGCAGATGGGGAATATTCGGGAGTGTTCTTTTGACCAATCATTTTTCCAAGATAAAACTCGTTATTTCCTTTTGAAAACCGGCGCTGGCGTTCTTAAGAGGATTATGTATCGAATGGATGTTAACGAATGTCGATGTAACGAACAAAAATGAAAGACCGAAAGGGCAATAGCGATTTTTAGATCCGCGCTGTAGATTCAATTATACATTTTGTCCCGTAACTGACGAAGCTATAGATATATTTCATACGGTATTCATCGACCGTGTAGTGTTTTCCTGCACACGGTCCCGGAAGCTACGTTGCATGAGCGTAGTACAAGGCCGCGATGCGCGGGTCTGCCCTTCCCTCGTTCCCCTCAGCTCTGACTTGTATATACGGCGTTCCGTGGTGCGTCGCCCCGGGAATATCCACAATGTAGACACTTGTATGTCAGAACTACATACGAGACTGTTCCGGACTAGGTTGGGCTTCCTAAAATTTGCCACAAGCACCCACGAGAATGCGGCCGAGCACCCTGGTGGTGCTGCTGCTTCTACTGCCGGTTACATTTCGACGGCACCGCTGGCGCTGAAGTGACGAGAGTATAGAGAACGTCCCAGCTAGAACATAGCACCCGGAGTATTCCTGTATTGTAAACAGTTCTCAACACTGCAGCATACATCCTGAACTGACTCAAGTGGATGACTAGCGTCGGGCGTACGTACGCAGCGTGCATCGCATACTCCAACCGTTATACTACAAGAGACCTCATTCGCTGTTTGTTGTTCCAAATTTCAAGACTCTACCGGCTCCTCCCCCCTTTACCGTGAGTTACCCTGTGTCGCTCCATTCTAGCGTTATACCTGCTTGTTCTCTTCATTGCTGCAGCTCGCGATTGCGAAAACAGGAGCATAATGGGCTTTCATGCTTTCTCGGCGCACACTCAATGAACGCGTTGTTTATGAGGTCGTAACCGGACACAAAAATGTACTTTACGCGAGGAAACGTGCGTACTGTTCTATAGACAACGGTGAGAAGTAGCTACTCTAGCCATCGTCTGCGCCAAAGTGGTGAAAAACAAAGTACGGCGAGGTAGGAAGATGTACCGAGAATTCGAGGGGGTTACGCACTTGGAATGTGTACCTGTCTCGTTCCAGATACGAAAGAGCGAAACCGAACAATGCCGTAAATTCTGAGAGTCGTCGATGACGCGTTTGCGAGTTCACTGCCTTCTTGCGCCACTTCACAAATCTTTTTGAGAATCTATTTACCTCTTGCTTCTACCTCTCGTCAAACGGTTTGTCAAAGAGTTAACATTTGTTGGAATCAACGGTGACAATACCGTACAAAGCTTGTATTCACCCTTTCAAGAACCGAGCCGCTACAGACATTGAATTGAAAAGCGAGGTAGGATCATGACGAATGTTGATAATACTAACAGCGTCAGCAAGCATTCCGCATTTAAGAATTGTGTGAATCCCGTAATTATGAAATATCTTGTTCTTGCACTGCTAGCATGAGCTTCCGTATTCAAAATTTTTGATTATAAGTTCATATTGATGGGGATTAAGTTCATATGTTTAAATTCAACCTCGTGAGAACCGGCATACGAATCAATCGGAAGCACGACGCTTCGATGCATCGACATCAGGTTTTTATCAATAGAATTGCGTGTGACATGCAGATCGATGTTGAAACACAGTAGAAAAATACTTACTTTTGCCAGTAGATATACCGTGGTCATGTAACCAAGAACCACTATAGTGAGAAAAAACGATATCGCTCCTTTCGTCCATAATCTCGAGATACCGATCTTTCTTCCTTCGATGACGAAATAGCTCATTCCTAGAAAAATACGAAGGAACGATAAAATACGACTTGGATAAGCCCTGAACGGATTGACAGAATGCTTTCTACAGTTGATATAACAAGGCTCGAGGAAGCAATGACCACAAAGTAGATAAACCACGTTAAGTTGTTAAACTCACCGAGGATACATACAGTGACCAATCCCATTGTAACAACCGTGAGTAGTGTGAGGATGAGAAGGTCCGACTGCATGTGTCTCCGATTACGTGGATGGCTAATCCATATCCTGAGGGACTCCGGCCTGCGGGCATTCGTATAGAATATATCTATACGTGTACCGTATAATCCTTGTCGAACCAGCAGGATCGGCTCGGTATAGCGTTCTGAAACTCCGGAAGCCGCGCCGTTCGATCAGCGATTGACTCGAAGCTTCAACGGAATCCCTACATATTGTCGTTGTCGTCGTTGTCGTCGTCGTCGTGAACGTTTTCGTTCGATCGAGGGTATTATTGACGTCTAGTAGTACACGTTCGTGTATACAGGTCAACAAAGACCCAGGATACATTTGTATGGGGGATTATATGTGTTGAAGAGAAGCCACTTCGGATGCTATGTGTGTCAGATCGATCAAATCGCGACTATTGTGATCGCAGTATTTCTCTCTACAGATAAAATAGAATCGATGCCACGCGTGAATAGATCATATATAATTTGGCTATGCGCAGTGACGTGAAAAAGAGGAAGGAAGTAGGAACCGTCGAAGAAAGCCCCGAGAATTCTACAGGGATGGAATTACGACGATGAGGTGTTGCACGACATCGCGAGCAGCGAACGAAGGGGCTCACCGATCAATCTTCGATATGGGCGGTCGTTATACCGTTTACCGCTTAACGGAGCATGAAGCTACCGTGGATGGTGTTAAGGCGCGAGGCGAAGGTGGTCCTATACCGCAGGATCGACATATTCCCCGGTAGCCAGTTTTCGCAAGGTCAAACACACCATAGTCGGATCGGCTTAACCGATGCTGATGCAGCATTATTGATTCTCCACAGGTTCATAGCATTTCTCGCAAAAATGCTCCTTCGATCTCTCGTATTTGTCATATAATAATGAATATAATTTGCCGTTCGTAAGCATTTTTTCACAAATTTTTTATCAATGATGATTACTGTCGAATTAGCATTTTATTGCCATTCCGCGAGTTTTTTCTGCGCGTCGATGCGTGCGTTTCCATAGCAGTATAGCTGCTCCTTGAACGACGTTTTTATTACCGTAAAGCGAAAGGGCGTAGCGATTAACGATTGAGATTATCGATTTTTTAACTGCTTACCAACGGTAACGAGGAGTCTCAACGGCGTTGAAGTGGTAACGGCAAAGTTCGCAGTCATTGCGGCAAGATTGATTCAGCCAACGTTCTAGACACGATAGATGAACGTAGGCGAGGCTACCTTTGCACCTAGCAGGGAAAAAACAAATTACAAATTGACGTACACCGGTAATGAATTTGCACGTTACAGCAATCTACCAATCTCGTATTTTTTCATGAAATGTGATGGAACCAACAGTTTTGCACCACGCGCGTTAGCTCGGAACATTCATTGAAAAGAATCATCAATTATATTGATGAATGCCCCCGAAGCTTTAATTAATTAGGCCAATTTTTCACCGAACGGAAAATTCAATCTATCAAACATTTTTGCACCGATGATCGGATACGAAGAAATCGGCTAATTGGGAATAACGAAGAATAATTTACAAATTTTCATTCGGTTAAAAAAAACTGCAAACCTTTACTGAGGTCATTTGTTTTTATTTTCGATCGACAGACAAAAAAATAATGATTCTAGAAGGACGTCAATCAGTTCACTCTTTAGGAGCGGTTGAATATTATTTTGAATGAGGTCGCGCTGTTTTTGCATAATATTTTTTGTTTTTCCGACTAAATCAGTAATGGATGCACGCATTACAATAAAACGAAATGCAACAACGTCACCGGACGGACGTTAAGTTATTTCTATTTATGACGCAAAGCTTCCGATGTATGAGTCTCATTCAGGATGTGCAAGTTGAGCCAATTTTTTTCAATTGATCTGCAACTCGATCTCGACAAAAAAAAATCTGACAAGTCTTACTTCACTCGTCCGGCTACTATAAACGATCATTGGATATTCCGCGTCTTTGAATTCAATCGTGACCTATGATATAAACAAACTTGTGCCTTACTGCCGCTACATAGATTATAACACGTTCAACAAGCAGGTCATGGCGATGGCGTTAGTTAAACTTCGAAACAGTTGGCTCAGGCCAACTATTCCGGTTGCGAATACCATTGGAAAATTCAGCGGATTTGGGGGAAGCTTCGGGAATCGCAGTATCTCTCCTCAAAACTTCGAGTTATGCACAACGAGAATTCGTTCGACGTAGCTATACGGTTTCATGTCTAGTCGCCTTCCTGAGGTCCTTTCCGTTCCCGGTCTGATCTGACACTATGTCGAATACCAATCACCTAGTACTAACTATCTGACTTTGATATATTGGCCTGATTTCTTAACTAATCGTATTTTACCGACACCTTCTTTGATTTTATTTTTTAATCCGCTACAGCACAACTGGACGGAACTAGTTATATTTTTCTCTAATAAAACCCGAAAAATTCTAATTCGGATATGCAAAGTTCTTCTTACGAGCCGACTGTGCTTCCGGCTTCATCGGTGTGATAAGAACAATACAAAGTCACTTTTACGGAACATAACTTGCAATTGATTTAGTTGTACCGACATAACGCAAGCGCAGGCTTTGTGGAATAGGAAATGAAACCTTGGGTCGCGTATTCTTCAGCATCAATCAACCAATTACCTAGCGGTGCACAAACAGGTATCAAAGCGATGAGAGAAGCCAATTCGTATTTATCGTTCTGCGAGAGTAAACGAGAGAATGAGATCAATAAACTCTGGGCAATTTGTCAAAGAATCTTATATTGGCGAAAAAATGCAAGAATTCAGAAAAACCGCAAGCTCGACGAGGGAATCATTGATATGCTGTCGTAATCTGATAAATTCGCCATATTCCAAATCTTTTTCTTTGAGTTAATATCATCATTAAGTCACAGTAAAATGAGCAGGCTTGAAACAGGAAAGAAACTGTACTTTATGAAGAGCTCGCGATCAGTTAGATCGTCTAGTTCGGGTGCAATATTGCAATATTCACACATGGAGCATTTCAACGGACTAAATGAAATCATTCACGTGGACGAGCATACATGTACCTGCAAGGTGATATGAGAGGTTCCTTGGAGGTATTCGTGTGACAAATTCGACAAACGCAGGAGCCGGAAGAGGCCAGCATGTGGCTCTGTGGTAAGCATTGAACTGCAGTAGTTTCCCAATGGTCTTCCATCAGAGTATCGTGCCACGGTTCTTCATGTTCACAGCTAATTATGCCACATGAAATAGCACTGTGGTTCACGTGAGTCAATATCAGACTGTCGCTTATAACGATATCTTCAGCAGATACAGCATCTGCAACGTAAATATACACATGACATTAACCTACAGTCTCGTTCGTTAACTTTATTTCGCTCGTCGAAATCATTGTTTCCGCATATAACCGCATTCGTGATTAAAAAATTCGAATTTTCTGTTTACAATCCAGAATATCGAAATTTCATTAATTCCGCTCGGTGTATCCATTGTCTACCAATAGTTCAGCATCCAATAATTCATTTTTCTTCTTTCAGAATGTTTGCCATATCGATAAATACGCGACAAAACGATTTACATTGTTTGTTTTTGCATTGATATTTGGGCTGTTACGTTAAAGTTTGTATAAAACGTACGGGGATTCGGCGAGAGATACGGAGCCAGGTACCTCGGGATACTCTGGCGGATATCGGAAACGCGCATTGCTCTCGTGGCACTACTAACTCTCGTTTATCTCACGGGGGTCAGGAAGCTCTTGCCGGGCTGTAGGTGTAACCATTGAATACCGCCTACTGTCACAACTATCAGTGGACTTTCCAACGCGCATTCCACGCGTCGTACGCAGATCCATTCGAGGTTTCGTCCATGGCTATACAATTCAACGTGGCAATTGCCAGTGGCACATCCGATGTAGCCCCACTCATGTTGTCATATATACGATATAACGTCCCTACTGTTACGATGGAAACTAAACCGCATTCTGTACTGCATAGATGTGTATTTATGTGTAAAGCATAGCTAACGCTGACCTCTTCCCGATATATCGAAGGTCCGCTTGCACGGCTCGAACTTCGAGTATTGCATGCACCGATACGAACCGCCCACTATTTGTCGACGATACGCAATGTGCAACTAATCGTTGTAACGTCAGTTTATGGAGAGAATTTGCATTCAACAACAGGTTGAAGTATTTCTTTTTTCCTTACACCCATAAAAGCCATACGTCATTGCAGCTTTTGATGAGCTACGAACTTGGTAGCTACAATAGTTCTTTACTTTCCCTATGAAAATCAGACAGGATTCACAGAATTGCACTACACGTGGCCTCGTATAATATGTGTTTCTTCTCCGCGAACCGAATCACCAGGAGAACACAAGAATCAACTCGAGAGCACCACACATCTCATTGTCCAACATACATGGGTTCCGGGAGACCGAATATGTTAATCGTTACGAAATTTTGTCAAAAATGGATATTTTTGCAAACGCAATATGGACATGGCATTCAATGAATTCTGAAACAGCATATTTGAATTCTTTTTTTTTTTTCATAATCAGTAGACCCATGTGGGATGACTTCGCGTTAATTAGAAATGTAATTGCATTTCTACTCTGGGTCTGCGCAAAAATGAGTGGAAAATTACAATTTTACGAATGATTTTTTTGCGAGCAATCAAAATCGTTAACGCTCCGCGTTCCCATGGCATCTCCTACCTGCACAACGCTATCAAAAAATGAAATACTGTTGACTGTTTGTTATTATTTTTTTAACTAACCTGTTATCGCATAGGACATTCCGTATCAAGTGTCGCACGTATCAAGCGCAGACGCGATCGGATTAACAAATAGCGCACGTACACACCCAGATCGCATATAACGACACGCACCGAGTACACGGAGGGCTTCAACAACAAACATACGTAAAGTCACGTTGTATCCACCACGTTTTACCGCTTGGGAAATAGGTCTGTCCCGAAGGCGGAATAAAATACCCTGCGAGCTTTGCGTCTGCTCCACTCCTCTACTCGCTTTCGCGGCGTGCAAACCTGATGGAAATGACATGTTTCACGTGGCACGCAGTTTTTTTTTTTGTTTTTTTTTTTAACGCTAGTGTGTTGTTTTGCTCTACTAATCTCCGGGGGATCGCGGGTAGATGAATTAACAAACTCCAAAAATCACGTTACACCCGAAATTCCAGAATTTTCCGAGCGATATGAGACATCCCCGTGTTACGAATAAAAGAATGATTAAAATACGTATGAAAATAATCCTAAATTGCTTTTTAAGCTTTATAATCACGATGTAAATATGTTTTAATTTGATTTACACCTGCATCGGATTTGAATGTTGTTGATTGAATTCATCCGGGCCAAATACTCGGTAAGGAATTATTCTAGAGAATTCATTATCTACAACGTTCAATTCGACATCTGCAATATATCGGGGAATCGAGAACTCGGATAAGATTATCGATACGAATGATCGCGTGCTGCATCTGTGTACATCCGCTCACTTGCGCATCCGTCCATTTAATCACTTGTCAATTCCTTTGAAATACGTCGTTGAACGTCAGTGATTATAGTCGAGCGATTATACATAGCGCGGGAATGGAACTAATTGGTATAATGGAATCACAATAGCGCCGACACGAGCGAGGCGAGGAGTTCAGTGATCCTATTTACCGAGATTTGTGCATGTACGTACACGAGGAAGATTATATATGTACCTATAGTCCGTGCATTTATAGGCATAAGGAATCAGCGGAAACGGAGACGAGAAATTGGCAACCTTTAGTCGTACATCGATCGACGTCATCACGAATATGACTCGCAGCTTCTCACGGAGATCTCTTGTCAACAATATCAAAGTTTGAAGGTCGGGTATTAGCGGCGAATCCGACACGAACTGTTTGCGTGAGACATTGCGGTGATAAACCGTCATGTCTAAACTAATAAGTCGCAAGTTTCTCGTCACTTCCCCGTGTCTGCTGGTACTCCTCGTACTGCCGTCCTCTTCTGGGCTAATTAACTGCGGTAGACGTCGACGAGTCTCGCGAATTACATCGCGCTAAGCACGCTATTTGTTACATCATAAATCTGGCGGCAATTTGGCGACAGCCAAGATAAATTCGTTCGGACGATGAATTAACGACTTTCTTCACTCTTATCTTGACGACTTCCGGCGAAGGGGTGGAGCGTTTATATTTTTTTTCTCATTTTCAGTAAAGGATATTCGAACGTTCCGAAAGTTTTACACATCGTGGCAGAACCAGGTTACGTTGGCCGTTTGACGTATATGTATATATAGACGTGTATTTTAACATGGAAGGCTGGCATGTCATCTGCAGGGCGGTACGAGCGTTAAGAAAGAAGCAAGTGGCGCAAAAGAGTGTAAAGAAAAGTCGACGAACTCTTTCTGGAAAAGTTTTCGGTTGGTGACAGCTAGCGCATCTAGTCAGCTCCAACTCTTCTGTTCGGTTAACCTCCGAATTCTGTTTTGCCTCACGCAACTGCATGGACGCTCTTGGGTAAGGCAAAGAAGAGTAGAGACAGCACCGGAGAGAGGGGATGATGCGGCAAGGAACGCTTCCTACGGCGATACGAAAGTGTCCCATAGTGACAAAAGTTTTCAGCCCCCCTGGAGCCGGCTTCCGTCTCTTTCGCCCTACTGTCTCATTTTATCCGAATTTCACCCCGGTTGAATTTCCTGTTACACTTTGCGCTCGGCTACGCGGCAGGTCGTCTCGTTTACGTCTGCAAACTCTCTTGACCGTTCTCGATGATGAAATAAAACTTCTGCTCGAAACTCAGTATTTACGTTACAGCCGGCGGATTTGTCGCAGTCCTCTTGGGGCGAATTTTCATGTTCGCCGTTGATCATATTTTTGAAAAATCAAATTTACGGTTAATGATCAGGTTCATATTGAAGTCTGGCAATGGCATAGAAGATACAAACTTCGTCCGCTACTTTAATAACATAGAGTATATGTATATATAACGGAATGTCGAAAATGCAATATAATTCATTAGGTTCTTCAAGAACAACGTCGGATCATCTAAATAAATAACTTCGGCCGAACTTTGTTATTTCCACGTATAAGGATTGTTTAAAATAGTTTGCAACGTTGGTGGATTCATTTTCAAAGATTGGAAGAGTTTGTCAGCTACTACTTTGCCTTAGAAATTGTTATTACGTGAGGAGAAATAATTGCTCGTTCTTTCACACTATTGGAATTTCATATCTTCGTTATAGTATAACTATTTTATCCTACAAGCGTTCCATATCGTCTTTGACTGAATAGATATACGGCCTTCACTGAATAGATGAATGAAATTTATTATTCTATTCATCATTTCGTCTTTGCGCTCTTTATCAGTCTCATTAAGTCTTTTTTAAAAATATTCTTCCGGTAATCGCTATGAAAACAGTACTTGAATTCACATTACTGCGCTCGTGATTGCCGGACCCGAGAGAATATTTCAGACAGAAACGAGCAGTTCGAGCCTTGTTGATCTTGCCAGAATCTCTGCGAGTATTCTTCGGATAATTGGATTGGTCTTTTGGGCTGAGGTTTTACCCCGTGCAGCTAGAGTGTCAGTTGCAACCGGCTAATTTGAGGCGAGAGACGGACGTATGCCGTCCCTAGCTTTGTGCACAGCTTTAACCGTACTGTTCGCAACACGGTCGAGCGCAAATAGTTGCACAACAGGGCAACACCACACACTGACATAAGAGAAGTTCCGACGCGAGGAACTTTAGGAATTTTATTTAACAGAAAAGTCTATTCCGTTTCATCAACTTTCATGAAATCAATCACGTTTCGCTCGTGCAAATCAGACATGAATTTCAACGATGATCAACCAATACAACGTAATATCTGGTCGTTGATTTTGTTACGTGAAATTATGCATAATACTTGGTTTACATTTGAAATTTGAGCACTAATTAATACAAGCGGCATTAATAATCATACAACACATCAATACATAGAGTGTATGTACCATTTGTAGTGATTTTTATTATTCTATTCTTCGAATTCTTTCTGTTCCATAATTGCATGCTAGTTTTATGACAATATCCATATACAGTCACTGAATAAACTCGACATTTTGTTTTCCCCCTATTCGAGTTTATTTTAATTTCATTATTTTCAATGTGATAGCCACAATCGGTCCACCTACTTTATACACACATACATTTACATTAATAATCTATACTTTCACGTAAAAAAACGCCATCGCATCCAATGTCACCGACAAGCCATATCGACGGAAGATTATAAAATAGCACGCCACCTTAATTTTACGTTGTGACAAGTTTGTTATTCAACGTTTCAATATGCACATAATCGATTGCATCTACATAGTGTAGTCTATATTTAATAAATTGAGATCACGTATTAAATTATACAGCTGCGGCGGTGTAATTTCGATTCGGTTCAGTAGTCCCTTAGCCATTAAATATACAACTTTTCATACCCCGTAGATTCATTAAATTAATATAATAAAAACCGACGAACCTCGATACAAGCCGTCGAGAACTATCCCTCGTACATATCTATATTCTATCGATTGAATTATTTCTTTAATTAACGAATTCACATAATATATCGAAGATAATAATCGTTCTATACTAAACTCCAGACTCCGCGGCAGAAAATACGGCAGCTAATTTAATAACTCTAATTATCTTATCTTATTATCGTATTATAATATTATAATAATAAAAATGCACAGTGTCAATCGTGCAAGTGTCCGTATCCTGAAAAGCAAGTTAAGTATTTGCTTTGAAATTGCATTGCCCACCCAAAAATATTATACATATTCATTATCCCGCGGGTCACACAACGGTTTTCGTTTAATCACATTCCCGAAACTTTCGTCAGCGCCTGCCGCAACGGTTCTGCTAGCAAAAGCATATATTCCATCTGCACATATTATACCGTGAATGAAGATGTATTTGACGAATTTCAAAGCACCGTATTATCCGGTGTTGGGTCCCCGCCGAAACATGGGAGAAGTTTGAAGAGCGAGGAAGACAAATACGGAGGTACAGAAGTCGGAAAATGTCAATATCAATTAACGAACGAATTTGCATTCAAGAGATCTTCATGTATCTTGATTGCCTTTCCCGCGGCGAGTGTGATATCCTCAAAGAGAGATTATGTCAATGTATCTCGAGATTCGTGGTCAATGGCCAGGTATAATTGGGATATCGCAGACGCATGGAGATCTATTGGTCACGAAGATAATTACCGCGTAGTCCGGTCATATCGATTCCATTTGCTCCACTTAAAGGGATTCCAGAGATATATTCTCTATTGATATGTTTACCTACACGTGGAATGACTATCAATTCTCCAATACATTAATAATACCAAGTCTATCGTATGCGCAATATACATAACTATTATTGTCTACTTCGAAACCTAATTAAGTTTCGGCGTTGATGCGGTTCCCGATTATCTAATTGTAATGAAGATGTTGATGCTACGTAAGATCGTACAAGCGAGAAACAGGCTCAACTCTTAGTTGGAAGAAAAATATTTCTGAAAAAACATCATCAACCGATTACCTCCGCGGTTCTGTAATTCGATTAAGTTCATCGAATCCGTTAGACCAAGCGTATGAGACGATGAAACTTTGGGATGAATGATTCGTGGGATTTATCACTGAAATGGACCTTCGGTATCACGTAACAAGTCCAGATATTAGTTTCGACTACCCGGTGAAACTCGAAGGAAACGGAAGGGAAACGTTAGCGGCAGGACGCGAGCGAGCTTGAGTTTAGGGTTACGAAATCTCCGAAACGGCGTGCCGAGGAAAGTTGATGGCCTCCGTGCACACTGCGACCGATGTACGTTGGGTTGACCTAGAAGGCTTGCTCCCTACAACTGCCATCGCCGTTACCTGGTATATATGGCTGATACTGCATAGAGCGAAGGTGAGCGAGCTGGGAAGAGAGCCGCAGCGGATGATTCGCCTCCCGATATCCGCTACCGCTCGGACGTGGAATTTCTCTCGAAAACTTTTCGATACCCGTCAGACAGTCCGAGATAGCGCGAGAGGGATACTCGGCTACGAGTTTCCATATATATATATATGTATACTCAGCGCATTCTACTATTGCTACTGCTGCTGCTACTACACTGACCGCCTTTTCCAACGAAAGCTTCCAAACTTCGTGCGCAATCCTCGATCTCGCAGACGAGTAAGAACTACTACGTACGAGTTAGACCTTCCGATCCTCAACATTCCAACGGAAACCGGATCAGATGTTTCATAATGTTGATGCAAGAGCGACGATGGAAATTTGCGGAATCACGGCAAAGCCTTTGAACGAATGAGTTCTTTCTTCTGGAACTCGCTACGAGGGAAATTTGTTTTGGTGATTTTCCGATTGTTGGCTACTACAGCTGTGTAGCAGGTTGCTTTTTCCATCTCGCAAATTCTTTCGAACGACGTTGTATTTCCAATTTTCCGTATTAAACCCATTTATTTTTAGTTTAAAATGAAATTGAAAGATTATAAGCGAACGTCTCAGGTATTCTAATACATTTTTTCAATTTTCGATAGCGCGGCAGCACGCACATTTTACATACCGATATCATTCTATTCAACTTTAAAGGGGGCGTTAAACTCTGTAATTTAATATACAACTTTATGGCCTAGCGAAAATAACTGTACATATCGAGGAACCATTCGAGAGAAATGGATTCTTTCGAGCCGTCACTAGGAAATCACGATAATATAGTCTGTGGCCGTATGAGCGTTGCAAGGTTATATATGACATTCGTCTTCGATGCTGGTGAAATAAGACGCGAGCTAGCTGCATTGAAACCGCTCGCGTACCGAGAGACGAGAGTATGAAGGAAGTTTTCGTAGAGTAGGAAAAGTACGCGCGAACGTATTTGCATTTTATTCCGTCGTAACGGCTTCGATGGGGTAAAGCGGGCCCGCGCAACGCCGCGCTAGGAGGAGAGTTGAAATCGCAAGAGCGTAGTCTAGGCTCGCAACGGTATCTGTGAGAGAGAGAGAGTTAAGGCAGGATATAGGGATGAGATGCTGCTTGGAAGTCCTTCCGGTTGCTCAGCGTGGTACCGCCTCAATTGCAAACCAAGCAGAGGGGCAATCGTCGGGGATGTTTCCCGGAGCACCATCTCGAGCGTGGTTACTCCTTCCTCTCGCACCGTTTTTCTCGTCGACGACTTGCCCCTCTTTTCTAATAAAAGTGAGCGGCCGTATTTTCTGCGTAGCTAAATTGGATTGGCAGTTTATTGGCAATATTCGTTTGCGTGGCGTCACGCCAGGTTTCCATGTTCACCGGCAGCGACAGTAGAGCTCCAACAAAAATCTCCTCGGCGATGTTCATCGGTGATAGGGTGTACCAGAGTCCCTCCGAAAGCCTCGTTGTTTCGGTTCAATCAACCATGTCACCGTATGGATATTTCAATTTATAATATGTCCCATCGTTTTCGTAGTTCAGGACAAAATTGACTATTGCGTTGCTCCAATTTCACGAGAGAGTCTGTACCCGGTATCGTAACCCTGTGCATTTTACCTCGTGAATGTACTGTATGTGCGATTCTTCGGTCCTTTTTTTTGTGATTTGCACTTTTACTACGCCAGTCTCTGTTAGACTACTATATATTTGATCGAGCAACACCCTGTTTATATATTTATTAGAAGCAGCAATGGATAGTTTTCGGCATAAGACGGAACTTGCCCTCCTTTTCTTACGATTCTTTGGTTCGCAGCCGAAATAGGGTTACTATCACTACGAAGACCCTCCGTGTCTCGCATTACTTCGTTCAATCCTGTACATATGCTGATACGACCCAATTCCGTGTTCAAGAGAGAGGCCATTGGCAATGTATTTGTTTTTTAGCATATTTCAGGGATACTGCACAGTAGATTTGTTAAAGTACATCGTACGGATGTAGTATGAAATCTTCAGGGTTCAGAGAATACGCCGATTATCATATTAACAGTTCATACTTACTGGGGGAATTGAAATTTTTCAGAGATCTTACTTCGCATTTTATTTTCCAACTTATGTAACATCAATCGTCGACTTATGACGATACGTTCGTCGAATGTGAGATTCAGTACGATTTATCTCTATATCTCGGCAAATGATTTATTCGCTGCGTACTACCTACATAACCACTGCAGCGAGCGATATTATCGTAAAATGTGTAGAAAGAAAATATATCTTGGATATCTTCTGCTTTACGGATACCGGTTGGTGCTATCACGCAATAGCAATACTCTCGCGTCGATCGACACACGTGTTCTTGGTGCGCGAATGATAGCCGTAATGATACCCCGGCTTTCCGATCTATGCGTAGCGAAAGGAACCTTTTTTTTTCTCCTTTTTTTATTTCTCTCTTCCGAGCGAACGTGCGTGTGCACGGGCTTCTTCTTCTTTTTTTCCTTCCCCCTTTGGAATATGGCCAACGTACAGGAACGAAATGAGAATTCCAGTGACCTACAGTCATTCACCCTCGCACAGCAATACGATGCCCCGGATACATATATCAGTTCCGATAGTTTCCTGGCCATTTACGGGCCTCGTATTTGCCCCGGCATCGACTATTCTCCGGGAGCTTTCCATCCTGGTTCGCGCGTTAGTCGCATGCACCCATGCGACCGTTCTATATCGTTTTTCATATCGTATCTCAATATTATTTTCCCCTGTACCGTCATCGTTGCGCCACACCTCTTGACAGGGACGTTGCATTTCACGTTTCGTTTTTCCAATCGCGAATACGCGTGTTTTCTAATTCAGGAGCGTGATGCTAATTGAACTACAAATTCAACGAGAATAATCGAATCGGACAATCGATCATCCGCAATTCGCCGATCATGATATATTGATGGTGGTACAGAACGTTAATTAACAATAATTGAGTAATATCGAATAACGTTGCCTAACGCGTTCATGGTCGACGTACACGCGATGTGTGTGCATATTCTGTCGCAAAACTTGTATATATGTGCCTGTATGTGCACAACGGAACGATATCGAAGCAATTGAAAACAATAGAATTTCCGAAGATACAATCATCGACAATCTCATCCCAATGCTATGGGATTTCCGGGGTTTCGGGCTCGAACGAGGTAGACAATTTGGTTAAAGGTCAACTACCCCCCTACCTCTGATTACAACAGAAATTTCGGGTAATCAATCGGTTAAATACGTATCAATCCGAGAGCGCGCGTGACAGCTATTATATGGCTTCTCGGGATTGGTTGCTATAATAATGATCGAACACAAATAGAACACGAACATAGGTTCCGGGCGCATCGACCACAATGACGTAACGACAGATGCAAAGGACGTATGTACAGTCGCAATCTTGGTGGACTACGTAGAAGTGACCTTCCACACCGAATAAAACCGAGGTCAAATTTATTATTTTGCTTTCGCGATTAGAAACGCGAATGCAAAGTGTGGCAAAAAAAGAATTATGTGAGACCGGGTACTTTGGTTATAGCGATTAATTAAAAATGCAGCCCGGCGAAAAATTCTCTCCGAAACAATAATTTTTAGACCCCTCGATTTCCCTCTTTAGCCCGATAATTTGTGCTGACTTTCCGACACTCACGTGCAACATAACCGTAACAAGCAGGTATATTTTTAAATTCACAAGTACGGGCAAGACATTTTAATGTATTAAATTCACATGCACGCGCGTGCGAACATTAGACGAATTACTGATCAAAGCGAGAACCGGGCAATGCCAGGCAATATATTTCTTAACTGGTGCATAAATTACACGTCATGCGGAGCACCCGCGCTCGGCAGCTGCAACGCTGCAACGCCCTACACTGCACTCGTGTGCTCTCCTCGTTCATACGCTATATTCACTCCGATCTCACCCAACGTTGATCCCACCTACCCGCTCCGACACTACTTTATACCTTCATTAACTACCTTTTTTTTCCCATGACGTTAAAAAAAATCGAGACCGTTTAAACGTTGAACGTTGCTTTTACCATCCTCGCTTTTTATTCAGCTACAGACCCGTCGGAAATAGGTTTTTTTTTTCCTGTCAATAAAAGTCGAGTGACAACGATGTATCGTCGATGAAGGCAACGAAACGAAGAGTAACGGCAATGACTCACCGTAATAAAAGCTTATTCCGTTTCTATTTACATTCTATTGTGTTTCCCACTTCCCCCGCTCACCACCCTAGCTGTCGATTTTTTTCTCTCCCAAACTCTTCTGCTTCGACGCTTTTGCGCTCTTTTCTTCCGCGTCTGTGGTCCACCCTTCAGCGCCATTGATACCAAGTGCCGTGTTACGTCTACCGAATTCAATTCCGAATCAATGAGAAGTTACAATTGTTCGCGAAGAGAACTTTAGTTTCTTATTCTTTTTCTTTGTACCCGCGCCAGGTACTTCCGGATTCCTATTTTCATGGTGCACGAATGCGAAAAGCGGATTATGTCGCGAATCGAATGCTGAAATCATAGTGGATAATCTGTTGTACCTTCAAATTTCTCAACAACTATCGTTCTCGATACTATAAGAATTTTCCGGCAACGTCGATGCCGGTGCAATGGGGTGTGTCTGCCGAATAGACGAAAATCCATTTGCTCGTATTGAATCTTCGTACTTCCGAAGTATTTGGGACGATCCGGACACTTCTGTTTTATTCCATGACCGAATAAACTACTCAACGAGGCCGTAATTTTCCTCCTCAATGGCAGGCCCGACGGTGCTAGTAAGAGTAGAAAGCATCAGGAAGGATAGGAAAAAAGGGGGGGGGGGATAGGGGTGCGACGATTCTCTCAATCGATCTTTAACCGGATTCATCACTGATCGGCTCTGCGACTTACTCGCCTACAGCTTTCACGTAAAGTAGGACGTACATTTAGGTAGTACGAACTATCTGGTATACGTTGGGGGGATACCTGTGAACGTATATAAAAGCCTGTGAGTTATTCACGCTGAATCCTGAAAAGTCTGTTCACACGCCAGAGTCCCGAGCAGATTTTCCAAAGCTTTTTGTCTACTTCTTTCACACTGTCGAAACGGATTCAATTCGCAAGACCTTCAACCTCCGGGGAGCTACGGCTCCTGCGTTTTCTCTTTCTTTTTTTCTTTCGCTCCTATTTTTTTTTCTCTTTCCTCCTTCCTCTCTTCCCCGTTCGCGCGTATTCCGCTCGTTTTTAAAGAAACAGTAGCGGGATTTACCGAATGGCGCTCACGAAAAGTCTTTGGTACGTGTCGCGTGACAAGCCGTCTTCTTGGCGTGGGGCACTCGCTCAGCTCGGCGTCTCAGCGACTACGACGACGTGTCGTTTTACCGCTGGGATCGACATTTCTCTCTTTCTTCCTTTCCTCCACCTTCGTGTCGCCAAGTCTTTTACCTTTTCTACCTACCCATTTTTCCAATCCCAACATTTACACGCATTAGCGAAGTTGTGGCGTCTGAACTACTTCCCGTCTGTATAGCGAGTAAATACATATATACACTTTGAAAAATGATACTTTTTCTTGAATTTCAGACAACCGATGA
Source organism: Ischnus inquisitorius (assembly GCA_963924025.1). NCBI lineage: Eukaryota > Metazoa > Arthropoda > Insecta > Hymenoptera > Ichneumonidae > Ischnus > Ischnus inquisitorius. Next base: position 8,042,211 of record OZ001244.1, read on the forward strand.
TTGTTGACTGTATTAATCTCGGGGTGGAAGGTTTTTACCAGCAAATTCGGTTGCACGCGAAACGGCAGGAATAAAGAGAGAATAGTTTTTCTCGATTACACTCGTCGCTCTTGAAGTTAGGCCAGAATTGCTATACAATTTGTGTTTACCGTGAAAAAAAAACAAACGGGCGAATATGTGACCCGGAAAATTTTTTTGGAACACTTCCACGTTTTAGTCGACAATAATTGCAAGCCGGGGTTGATAACTTTACGATGCTTTTTTCGAGTTTTTGTGTCGCCCCGGAACGACTCGAATAAATAGTCTGGTAACTCCCATAAAACACAATAGACGCTGCGGATTTTCCGTGATTTCGTCGAGAAATAAAGTTTATACTTTTGAAAGATACAGAACGTTATCACTGCCCATGAGCTGGCCATTATCTCTGTTACTCTTTATCATTCTGCAAGACCTTTCGGCGTTCACGACGATACCGTGTTATATCATTTTTGTGTTTTTTTTTTTGTTGAATAATAATAAAATTAACGCCGTGTGTCTGTCGTGGTACAATTTCAGGTATCCTGGATGAGGAAACGGGACATGCACATATTGAGCGCAGGTATATCAACTTACACGTCTGACCTAAGATTCCAAGTGATACATCCGGACAAGTCGGAGAACTGGACGTTGCAGATAAAGTCACCGCAGAAGAGGGACTCGGGCACTTACGAGTGCCAGGTCAGCACTGAGCCCAAGATGTCCCTCAACTACACTCTCAACGTAGTCGGTGAGTGCAGTTCTCTGCTATACTACTCTCGTCTTCCCTCTTTTCTCAGCGCCGTCTTGGATAATTCAACGTACTGCTATCCTCCGCTCGGTTCGCGTCGTCCCATTAATCTAACTCGACATCTTTCCCGTCGTCTCTGTCCCGCTCTCTCGCACGACACGCAGAGCTTTCATCAGCAGCTTTCATTTCCTCTCGGAGACTCGTTAGTTTTATCTCGAGATGTATTTATACACAGCGCAGAAACTCACTCTCTTATTAATCAGCCACTCGGACTCTTTGAGAAATTTCAAGATTTCGTTGAATACTTAAATTATTGGTAAAGAAACTAATGGTACTGCGGGCACGGAAAATCCTTGAAATTTGAAATATTTGAATGATTTTTTAAAAGTACGCCCGTATTTAGTAGAATGTCGATTAAATGGACAAAGCTCACGACATAAGTGCGTGCAAAGATCGCGATGAAAGACTTTGAAGGATCTTGCTGAATTAGAAAAGGAATGGGGGTGGGGTGTGGGGCTAGTTATAACCTATTGCCATCGACAAGCGATGATCCTTCCACTGGCACGTCTCAGATATTGGACAACGTTGTCATGAACGCATGGGAAGAGAGGTCTAGGGTTTGCAAAAAGCCGATAAGCAGTTGCTCCGCTTTTCCTCGAACCTGGTCACGTGTCCCGTCTCATACTATCACCTCCTTAAATCCCGATTCTATCGTGACTTGAAAGTTTTGTACCCTGGCGGCGGTAGCGTATATATAAACTTCCGATGGAGTGAACGTAGACGAGCAGCGATAGAGGAAGAGTCAGATAGAGTGACAAAGATAGTAACAAGAAGAGCAGAATGAATGGCTACAGAGAAAACGGAGACATTCTAACCAGGTGTTGCATATCTTCCAGTGGCTACGCTTTCTCGCCTGTTCAATTTTTAAAGGGAACAAGGTGGCATGCTGCTCTTTGCTCTGCCTCTTTACTGTACAACACTTACTTAGGCTCGTGCTAGACGTTTAGTTACTGCAGCCTTTCTTCAGATGTACACGGACGCGTCGTTCGCTAGGCCGAGGACGACAAGATAGAAATGAAGTCGTAATAAAATTGATAAAAAATGGAATGGCATTAAAACGAGAGCTTCCGAAACGTAGCACATACGTGAAAGTAGATTAAAATGTTTTTGCTTCAGTCAATAATGACCGCGCTGGAATTGCAGATGTCGATATCAAGTTTGTAACAGCAGCGCGCCAGAAGAAAAAAAAACTTTTATAGGGCTCACTGCTGTCCCGCTCTCTCACACTGGACACAGCTACCATCGAAGTTTCAGCAAAAGCTACTTAGAACAAATCCGTATTTCGAAGCGACGGCCGAGTTCGTTCGTTCCCTGGCTCCATGCGAGCTCCATATTCGATTTCTTTTTTTCTTTTATTTAAACCCTATTCAGCTCTACGAGTGTACTGTAAGGGGGCTACCTGCACGTATTGTCCAAATATAAGTACACAGGATACTATAACTCGATCGCTAAAAAGTGCACGGTCAGTTGCTGTCGTTTTCCAATAGCTATAATGCCAATTCTTTTTTGCTCGAATAAACGGAAGAAATAAAAATATTCTATCTAAAGAGGCTAGCCGTGCCCGCCCAAGGGTAAAAATTATGTATCTCTATAAGGTTTTTCATATGCACACATATACGTATATACATATTCTAAGTTGCGCATGATATAAATACGTATTGATTGCAACACGGACGCGTAAAAACGTATCGCAATAGTCCGTTCGAGAGGTTGGGCCCGGCCAGCATTGCAAATCCAACGCGAATAGCAATAAAACACGAAGCTGCTCCGGGGCTGCCGGCACCGTCCCAGCAGCCAGGGCGCGAGAGTTTCACGCCGGGTTCAACCTCTGCGGTTTCACCGATACTGCTGTGCGGAGCCGCGACCTCGATATTTTTATCGCGCCAACGGCGAAAAAACCGATTCGGTTAAATTCTCCCCCTCGCATCCCGCCTCACCTTCAACCTCTCACTCTTCCTATATATTGCCGATCATTTGCTGATATTCCACGCGAATCCCCCGTGATGTCTCTTCCAGCGTTTCTGCAAAACGCATACTTTGTAATTTGTTCGTCCGCTACTCTTCTTTTTCAGTCGCGTTCCGTTCACCTTCATATCCATAATATTTAATTAGTTTCTCGCAACAAAGGGCGAATTTCCTTTAATAATTTCGTGAAATAATTATGCCGCAGGCATTGAGAGAGATAGATACAGATTTAATTAGAGCTTTTTTTTGGGGGCGGTCAATTTTACTTTTTTCATCAAAACCGATCACACCCGTAATTCTATACATTTATCATAACTATATGTAGCGTATACGCGGATATTCGTACGCGAATATTGCTTTGAAATGAGTTTCGAAACGGCACAGTTTATATAACGTGTTGTGCTCTCTGACGCTGTTTGCCCGAAAAATGTGTCGATAGCGCGGAAACACTGGGAGAACGAAACGGAAGGGCAATTTTCACGATTTTATGTTACCTGTTCGAGTATCATAATTTCTCGTTTGGAGGAAAAAGTTGCGACACTTGGGAGAATCGAGGGGAAGAGAAGGGTGAGAGAGATCGGAAGTCGAAGTGCCGCGCTGCGAAGAATCTGTGATCGTAAGGAAAACAAAGTCGCGTCGTTCGTCCAACGTACGGAGTGGCTTCTCTCGCCTTCTATTCTCTCTTTTCTTCCTTCCTGCAAAGTGCAGTTGGTACAAACTTTCGTACGTGCAATTGGTAGCCGGAGAGCGAGCAAGGAACGACTTTCGACGATGGTCCGAGTTATGCGCGTGGTCGTTACAAACAAGAGTAAATCGATGAAAACGAGCAAACACTACATATAGTATATATGTATATACTTGCGTATTTGATATTCGTTATTAAAAATAAAACGTTCGAGCGTAAAAGTATTAAATGAAAATCGAAAAAAGTCTGTTAAAATATGAATTTTCCAATTAACGTTTAATCAGACAAATGAGACTATTTTGAGTATACGGGGGAAAGTAAATCGTTTCCAAATCGAAGTACGCTCGTAACGAGATTCCCATAATAGTTTGAAGAGCAGAGTCAAAATGGTGGATTATATAAGCGTTGTATGGGCCAGTACGGACAGACTGCTCGACGCGAATCGCCTCGCTCACCATTACGAGTATATATACCAACTTCGTTCTCGATTTCCATTCCGAAATTACTGTTCGATGCGGCATTTTGCATAACGAGCCCCACGTTTCGCATTAAACGAACGAGTGTTTTCTCCGACCCCTTGCTTCCAACAGCCCCCCCCCCCCCCCCCCCCCCCCCCCTACCTTTACCCTGCCTATATGTATATGTATATACCATGCCCGTAATAAACAAAACATTTCATTATACGATATCGCACCACCTATATATCGAACTATCGTAATTTTCCGATTGTATGCTTCGTACAAGAACCGTTCCGTAATTAATATTCGACTCTAACATGGGAATCAGATAAAACGATTCAACGCTTCCGTCTGTACCCGCGAAAATGTTATTTTTCTACATTTTTATTATAACAACGATTCGCTCGTAGGGCGAAAGAAAAAAAATGAGTAAAGGGAGACGTTAAGTGAAAAGGGAAACAAGCGACAACGACGACATTGGGAAGTTTCGAAACGAGCCGCAGACACAATTGTGATAATGGGTTTAAATCGTAACCCGATTCAAATCTGATAGTGAAACAATGATGGCAATGCGAGGGGGAGGAGGTCACTCCGGCACACACAAAGCAATGAAACAAACACGCGTGAACGAGGGCTTAACGCTTTGGTCGTTAGTGTCGTGAATCTGGGGGAGGTCGGAGGCCGCAAACAGCCTCGCATAAATTATCCTCGTTGGAAGCACGAGTCGTTAACGGCCAGAGAGGAACGAGAATCCCACCATTATCTTGCTAATATCGACGATAACCATGATTTTTGTCGTTACGAGGTGGCATTGACTGCGCACGAGGCTCATGCCTATACCATTCGATCGACGACTCCACCCGTGTGACCCTTTGCCTTTATATACTTTAAGCATTATAACATTATTGTAAATCGTTCCGACTGCTTGCAATTAAACATTTAAAAAAAATTGTAATCGACAAACTTTCGTCTCGGAAAAAATGCGGTTCGACGTATAAGCAATGGGAAGAATTTAGCCAAAAAATGAAAAGTTAGTCGGTGGAACTCATGTTGAATTATTTTATTCGCGTTCCCCAAATGCGCCGGGGGCTTTTCCCTAATCTGTGATATTATTTTAAACTCTATCCAGCTTAGTCACTTTTCAAACAGGACTCTGCAACGTTTTTATTTCGTTTTTATTGCGTAGGAGATCACGGGAAGGTAAAGGATAACTTTGCGGAAATGTCTGATGTATAATACTCTTCGTTTTTTTCGGACATAAAAAAGAGTTATCGCAGCTCTGATAATGGTGCGCGTAAAGAGCAGAAGTTTATCTTTTATCAGTGAGTGATTAAGTGTCAGGTTGAATTTCTGATTAACACTGTTGTGTCGACCAATCTGTAATTCTCACGGAATCCCCGATGATTAGCGACGCGAATAAGATGGGACCGGAACTTCTCGGCAGATAGCGAGAGAGCTGCTACGCGACAAGCTTTTCCGATCGAAGCCCTTGAGGCTCCGGACTGGCCTCTCGCCAAGTCAATTGCAGACTCGTCAGCTTTCGATTGACTACGTTACGCTCCACTGAATGTTCTTCACGATCCAACGCCAGCACATCGACGAAATGTCTTTCCTGGTTTCTCCTAGTTTATTCATCTACAATATCGTTCCGCACTGTTAGACGATGCATTTGAACGTTTAAAATGCGAAATGACGATAATGAAGTTTTTCGCTGCTGCTGTTTCGGCACAATTTATATCTCTACCAACCAAAACTCTACTAACTAACATCCCTACCAGAAAAAAAGCCTCTGCCTAAACACTGTCACAATACATCTCTATCAAAAAATATCTGTCTCGTTTAATATCTGCGCACAACTCTGCCCAAATAAATCCCTCCCAGATTGGAGAAAAATATTGTAAGTCAACCGCGTTACAACTCCACCAGAATTCAAGCCTCCGCGAAAATCTCTACCGATCACAAGTCTACCAGAATGCAACTTCCCGGTGATTAATTTTCTTATGGACAAAACAGGATACACAGACGCCGCATCCAGACAGATATACCGACGGAGCGTATTCTGCTTTTCCATAGGAAAATTAATCGCCGGAGAGTTGTATTCTGGTAGGTTTATAATTTGGTAGACTTGTGATACGGTAGAGCTGTAAAATGGTAGCGTTCATTTTACAAATGTTCATGGAGGCTTGAATTCTGGCAGAATTGTAACGCGGTTGACTTATAATACTTTTCTTCAATCTGGTAGCGATTTATTTAGGCAGTGCTGTGAGCGGAGATTAAATCGGAGGAGATATTTTTTTGGTAGATTGTGGCAGAGTTTAGGCGAAGCTTGTTTTTGGTAGAGTTCTGACCGGTAGAGATATGAATGTGCCGCTGTTTCTGTAGGAACATCGCTGTTGGTGTATTTTTTAAATCTACTATTAATACTGGAGTTTTAGAGTTGCGAATATTTCATGTGGAGTACCGGCTATTACTGCGTAATGCGCTGAGCTGCAAAGCTTCTTTTGTCAAAAAAGGATGGAGAACGAGAGAGCGAGAGAATGGTAACGCGAGGTGAAAAATGCGTGAAGTAAATGAAAGGCGACAAGAGGGAACGATACTGTCGCAGCGTGGTGCAAACGGAACATTCAAATTAAACGATATTGCTTCGTTTCTGGTAGAGAATTAGTAGCTTCGCCAAACTCGTTAACCCCCGCGAATTAGTTTAAATCATTAAATGACCGAGAGAGTAGTTTTGAAACTTTTGCACTCGTATATTTTTCGGTTGGTATACATTCACGCGCTCGACGGGGGCGCCGGCGAACCATTCGCTTAGAACTCCATGCATAGAGACGTATAATTGGTCAGACGATTGAAAAAAAAAACCAACAAATAACATTTGGAAATGGGGAAAAAAAAAAGTCGGCAAAGTTTTACGACGAGATTGCATAGAAAGGTAATTGTTATTATGCAAACACCAATGTGGAGAAGCTAAAATTTCGTTCAAATCAAAAACATCGCGTCTGGTATGTTAATCAACACGAAATTTGTATTATCGCATATTCATTGGATCATTGCAAAATTGTATTCAACATCGATAACTCTTGGTTTTAATTACGTTGAACATAATTACAGTTCGATCCCCTCGATAAAAGCAAGTTTTGAATTACCGGCGAGATGTACCCTGTACAGGACTATGAATATTACTGATATATTCCGAGTACGTAATACGAATGAAAATGTAATAATACCGTCGAATTTTTTTTTAAATTAGTATACCGACGAGAGAGTCGCGTCAAACAATTTTTTTATTCATACGCTCGCGGTGTGTTGATTTTTCAATGTACGACATTGAGTAAATTGCGAAACGAGAGACGCAGTGACGGTCAAAGAACAACTTTTCAATGATCACATGCATTTAATTATCACAGGGAAAGTAGAGGCGAAAGGGAGGTAAAAGTTTGTCAAAGCTGTGGATTTGCTTTCAATATAGTAATTTACATTAGTGAAAATTACGGTGAAGATACTTGAGCAAACATTATTATCTATATTGGCCATGAGAAATAAATAAAGATTTTTAACGATAAAGTTCGAACAAGAGGAAAGGACGAAACGAAATCACTTGAATGTGACATCAATTTCTCATTTTCGTTTCAACGTCGTTTACAAAGCTTTTCTACCCATATTCGATTTCCGCACAAATGAAGCTTTCCAAAACACATTAGAAACAAAATGAAAAAGTAATGTACGAAATTAACTTGCGTTATTTTGTCAATTCGCATCGGAAATGACATGTCAATTTTTCTACGAAATTAAAACAACATTAAATCTCGTAAAATGAAGAATCTACAATCAACATTCGGTATATTCGATAACAATCATAGGATAGAAATAGTACATGGGTTTATGTACGAAAATATGGCACGACATCTCAAATAATTCGAGGAATTATCGTGTTAACAGAGATTTCTGACGAATTTAAAAACCGCATAAAATCGCAGCAACTGTAACAATTTTAACAAAATTTCAAACAAACATTGAGAATTCACCCCTTTGCATGTCCTGTACATTCCAACTTTATGACTGAAGATGCTCTCTAGTAATAGAGGTTTAAATTCTTTTATTTTGTGAACCCCAGCCGCCGCCTGCGTTCCACGATGAGGAAGCAAAACGAACAGAATAAGCGGTAAAAAAAGTATAAAAAGCTTTATATGGACAAAGACTCGAGACAAACATATTTTTTAATTAAAAAAAGTCTCAGTCAGAGTACCTTAATTTTTCATTGTGCGATATTTAATTAGTTTTCAACGTGGGAACGTTGCGACGGCCAAATGAAGAATTCTCAGTAAGCCTATACATTTTATTATCACAGTGAAAGGCAGACTATAGTCCAACAATGGTGCTAACCCACTTTTCATATTAGAACCCTCGTTAATGAAAATCACGTCAACGGAATCTAGTGAAATGCGAAATATTAAATTTAAAAAATTCGGATTTGCATTAACGATCTCTTCTGTACAAGGATATGCATTTCATTTTATAGCTATAGTTTTGATGAGTCATATGTCGAATATACGTACGAGATAATGCCCACCCAACGAGTCCTTCGAACAAACATTGCCGATGAGGAATGAAAAAAGCTGCTTGCCGCCTTAGAAACAGCACTATCGATGCTACGCGTATAAATTAACTTAAAATACTGAAAAATCGCTGATCGAGAAGATTACACTTTCAAGCGCCGTTTTTATCTGCATTGTAGCGACGACGAGAGCCCGTGTAACCGATGACAATAGCGATAAATGACGCGTAAGTGAAGAGCGGAGTAGATTCGCGTATCCACTGATTTTTCACAGTCTGTTTCTCCTCAGTTAAACGAAAAATTATAGCTTCCCAGAACCAAGATGATACGCAGGAATTGTTCTACCCCTGACGTCGTAACAGCACCAACGGGACATTCGATCGAGGACTTTGACAATAATGTCTCACTGCAAATCAGCTGACACGGAGAGCAGGCTTGTTATTTTCCAATACACATTGCGCACGTCGCCAATCGCGAAATACAATGAGTGTCAGTGTTTAATTGTATCTGAATTCCGCAATTCATTTAATGTAAATTCCACGCTGAAAGTCCGTGTCCCAGAATCTGGCACGAGCGTCCATGAATTAAATCGGAGTAGGTGCATTCTCGAAATGGCTCAATATCGATGCTATTTATATAGGCTTTCGAGGTTCGATCTCTCGACCTTTGAGAGACGACCTGCACAGTATGACCTAGATTGCGGATGTATTGACGCCAAACATTAATATATCGCGGAGCGTAAATTACTCATTACGAATATCCAACCGGTAATGATAAATTCGTTGAAAACATTTCATTTGCAGACGCCACGCAGAAGTCGTTAAAAAAATTCATTCATAGAGTCCACATAAAAGTCGCTCAAAATTTTCATTTACAGAGTACATACGAAATTCGCATGAATAATTTCTCTCAACGTACGCGAACCATTAATTGTTCGTGCAGCATGCAGATGTCGCGGAATAATCATGGAATGCTTTTCACAAGGAGAGGCACGGTTACCAAAATTAATACATATCCTAAAACCACCGACGTCGACTCTCTGTCTCTGGACTCGGGGCAAGAGCCACCACTACGAATATTTCCCTCGACGAAACGATGACGGAGATAGTTGAGTAGAGACCAGTTTCTCCACCCTCCCGCGGCAGTAGATCTTGGATATACTAAACTATGTATTATACTGTACTCTCTACACTGTCTCTATCTACTGCACTTTTCTTTACGCGAGAGCAGCGATGCTGCACGTTATATACCACCCCAGGATTGAAAGATCCCCGCTTGAGTGAGCATCGCCGCTCAAAGAGATTCCCAACATTTCGCGTTCCCTTCCCCACTTCGCAGGAGAGCGTACGACGTACTGCCGTAGCAGAGATTCTACCGAAGCGGCTTCTGGCGTTAGCGAGATTTCCGACGCTGCTGCACACCGAAACCTTTTGATTTAAAATCACTCTCTCCCCATCTCGCCTCGCATTCTCGTGTATAAAAAAATCTTTTCTCACGCCCGGTAGGATAGCCACAGTGAACGCGCCCACACGCTCGCAAATCCCCAATCGCTGGACGATTCAATGATGAAACGAAATTCTCGTATAAACGTTTCATTGAATGAATATGACTTTTGACTCGATTTTGCTCTTCCCGCTTCACGCTCCTACGCACACACTCGACGTCTATAATTATCAATCCCTTTATCATTGTCGCGCCAACCGAAGCGCGAGAGAAGTCGCGGAATGTAATGTCCATATATATGTATGTATGTAAACATATATATATATATACATACGGGAATTCTCGATGTAATGACGCAAATCGGGTGCTGAGTTGATTCCGCACATGCAGGTCGGATACGCTAAGTGCTTGCGTATATATCCATAACCCGAGTCATTTGACTGAACTCGTCACCGTTGAATTCTCGAATGCAGGTTATAACGAAAGCCCTCCTCTCCGGGCGACTGAGCCGGGGCAAATGATATCGATTATCGGTTCCACGAAATCCGAGGATCTGTCTACACATATGGTGTTCACCGGTATGTAGGATATATGTCGTATATAATATAGATATTACATTGGCAGAGGCTGGAAATTTCTCGGTGACAGCAGGCTGCGGTAAACGAGATCGCCGATTCCGTTTAAGCAGGATATTATCGGGAAAACGATTGGCCACCGAGACTGCATAATCCGTTGAAGCCGTCGGGGATAAGAAAGGGACGAGGGTGACACAGCTGCGCTGTTCCATACCGAGATCCGCTCCCAATTTTCGCTCCCTGCCTTTCGAGACCCGCCCTGATCTCCCTTGACTTCTGATACTGAACTTTTCAATTCAAGAAATTTTCTTTCCTGTTTCCCGCCGGTTATATGAAAAAGCGGAATGCCCGGATGCAATGTAAGAATATTAAAATTTAATTCGTCGTGACGAATTACGATTTCTTTCGATATTGAACGTCGCAAGATTCGTTGTAGAAAATTAATGTACGCTCAGTCTCGACCATCCGTCACAAATCGGTTATATATAGATATAAGTACTACGTTATGGACAGCGAATACGCGTTGTATCGTTAAAGTTATCGAAAAATATTAATGCGCGACGTCGCACCGGTTACCTGCAGTATCGGGTGATTTAGGCCGCTTCGGTTAAATTAATTTCAACGAAAAGCGGTCAATCACGTCGAGGCCAAACACGACGAGGGAGACAAATAGAAGGGTGAAAGTTCACTCTCGTAGAGCTGCACGGAAACACCATCAGACAGATCATGTTTAATATAAATTCGTTCCACGAGTTTTTGAGATTCGTGCATACACGACGCGGAATAAAACACGCGCTCAAGCCCGTATATGTATTATACGCGCTTATGCGCGTGCGTTATTGTGTGAAAATATACATAAATGAATTAGCAAATTGAATTCCTTCTGGTATCTCAAACTAAATCGAATATTCACTGTTTCAATAACTAAATGAGAGATAAACTTTGGAGTAATCTGTTCGCTTCAGTCGCGATGCACGGCTATCACCATTCAACAATGTTTCATTGTTTCGATCATTACATTATTTGACGATGTTCTTTTCGTTTGATTCACCTCAGTTTTTATTTTTTATCTCGAACGAAAACTACGCTGAGCTTCCGTAACCCAGCGTTAAAATAGAAGTAACGAAGAGCTCGTATTATCCAGGATCTTCTCCCGCGTTTACCGATGTGTACAGTACTGCTCCCCTAGTTGATGTAGTACATTATAGTATCTCATCTGTCGGAACCAAGTTTTTTTTTTACGAGCAGAGTGGTGTAGCAGTGAAGTTTTGTTTGATCGACAGCTTTTCGAAAGCTCTCGCGATTAATATACGGGAATTAATCTCACACAATCTACATGTATCTCAGAAGGGATATGTTGTCGCTCCCTAACGGCATATAGCTGCGGGGGGATCTCTTTTACTACTCGTATACCGGCACGGTAGAGGAAACGAGGGAGGTGGAAAACTGGGTAAATAATTGTACGAGTTTGCCCAATCTAAAAGTTGGTTTTGGGCCAAGACGGATTAGTTAGAGTTTAATTTATGCAAGCTAGTTTCGACCTTTTGGCGAAATTGGAGTCGAGTCTTTTACTCTCTATCTCATTCTTGCCGTGCTCGGTTACTTCACCTCTCGCTTCCACTGCTTCGACTCGCTCTATCCTGCCGTCTCCTTCCACTTTACTCTTCTTTGCCGCGCAAGTGTCTTTATTAGCCTCTCGAACATACGGGATATAGCACCGCGGCAGAGCTTCCGGTACAACGTCAACGAAAGACAAAACTTTCGGAGCGTGAGTTTACACGGAACACGGAACAGTTTGAGTTAAATTTCTTAGTGTTCGCATACTCCCGGCACTTGAGTCGATCGCGGGACTTTTCCGTCTATATTGCATTACCGGCTACATCTCGCCGCGGCACGTAGACACAGACTCTTCGTGTCTATTCTGACTATTACGTGACGCGTTAAGGCATTGTACAATTTGCGTTTTCCTTAAAACCCGCGATTTTATTTTTATCATTCGAGCGTCTTATAAAAATCCATACAACGAGCGTATAGACGAGGTCGACATCGGGCGTCTCGTAAGGGTATCGAGTGATAAAGAGAATCGAGCGAAAGTGAAGTTACTCTCGATTTACTCCTTTTCTCGAAGCGGCAGATAGTACATGGTAAGTCGCGACAGAGAACCGACAGATGCATTATGCTTCATGGAAGGGACTTATCGCGTTACTCTTTGTATCCCATCGTCCATCCGGTAAATATATGTACTTCACGGCATTGTGCTTCTATGACCGTAGACGGGGTACGTTGCGAAGTAACGATAGTAAGACTCCGCCACGACAAAGATACAGACGATCTCGCGGGTACATGAGGGTGCAGTACGATAATATACACACGCGTTCAGCGTCCTACACGTCCCGAGTAATTTGTATAGAAGAGGAAGTATATATCTACGCAGCTCTCTCGCGGACGCAATAGTACAACGGGGGTTGGGCCGAGGCGAAAAAGGCGAAGATAAATAGACGAATGTAAAAGCCAAATGGAGGTTGATATATACGTATTTCCGATTCGCGGGTAGAAACGGATGTCCCGGTTGGGGGAATATATCGACTTTCTTTTATTCATCCGTACCAACCGGCTACAATTCCGAATGAGTGGACAGCTGGTCCATTAAAAAAAAAAAGGTGATTCGGTAAGGGGAGGGGTGAAAAATTCCAATAGCAAACTTCATTTGCACAAGACGAATCACCGCTGTGCGCCGTTTCAGTTTTCTCTCATTCTATTTCCAATTGCCATAAAACGAGGCCCCTTACACCGCCCTTTCGTTTTCTTGCCAGAAAGAGAACGAAGTTCCGGCGTATCTGTCACCTCTTGTTCCCATCTCACTGCTATTTCTCATTCCGTTCATTCCTTCCTCCCGTGGTGAAGCGAGAGAGAGAGAGAAAGAGGGGCGTAGAACGAGGAAGGATATAGTCGATAATAACATCACGAGAAGCGAATGAGAATTCGATATTGAACTCGACGGTCAATCAAGTCTACTTCTCAATTAAGGTCACTACCCGCACCTATTCCGCGCATCGCACTCGATCCGCTTGACTTCTCGATTATGAAATTCTATTTTCTTGTTTTTTCTTTTGTTTCTCGCTCAACGGTCCGAACGGCGAATATTCCACAAGATGAAACCTGCTCGACTGATCTCCCGCGATACTCGTTGTGGCCTGTGAACGGGCTCGTTTACGTCATCGTCGCAATTTTTTTGTATATTATCCCATTTTCACAGTAGTCGGAATCCCATTGAGCCTTTGATGAAAATATCGTTACGTCAACGGGACGGGAAGACTATTAAAGACGTAACGAAATCGTGTACCAGCGATTGTGTTTGAAAAAGTTGATAATTGGGTTATCGAGCGCCTGTGGTTTGCAACGATGTGGCTGAACTTGTAAGCAGCCACTAAAGGGTTGATGCAATCGATCCCACGCCGCAGCGAGTTTACGACGTGAAAGACTCTCCGGAGGGTTTATAAGAGAAAGAGGTGAGCGATAACAGTTTCCCTAAAGGAGGCATCTCGGGGGTCTCGATAAAGATAAGAAAACCGGTGGAAGGAGCGATCTCTCAAGGTTTCATTCGCAAGTGAAATATAATTCTCGAACTGTCAGCAAACAATTCGCATATAGTTCGGGGTGGTCTAAGCTGCTGAGAATAGACGGGTCGGTTGAGTAGTATAAGTATTCTACCTGTACTTGGAGCCTTTCAGCATTCTCAAGAACGGGAAACAACCGCACCTCCGAATCGTGCACGCTCTCGACGTACTTTCTCCTTGCGCGCTATAACTATAGAGTTCGTGATGAACGTGCCGGCGGATTTTCTCGCAAATAGGAAAAAAAGTAACAGCGAGAGTCTACTGTAGTAAATATATTCTGTTCGTGTAATAAAGTAACATGAGAAAACAACTGAGAAGCTTTGTCGAAGAAAGATCCAACCGAACGCGGAATAAACAAATTTGTCGGGACATTGTCGTTGAAAGAATTTGCGAGTACTTAATTTTTCGATGGCACATTATTCTTCATATTGTCCTCGTGATGATCGAAGATTCAAGCCCATCACTTTTTTTTATTAGCTCAGTTAATGCATTTGACCCTCACCAATTTTTTTGCACTCTTTTTCTAGAATATTTGGGACGGCATATATGCACTATACGTTGTGTGGATGTGTTCGGAAAGCAATTTCTACCCAATTCTCTTGCAGACGCAACGGTAACTAAACCTTTGGGAGCGTGGGGAGGGAGGGGGGGGGGGGGCGGCTGCAGGGTGGAGGGCACGGACTACTCGCGAGTCGTGAAACGGAACTCGACTGGGTTTAATAGTAACTTCGGTAACCGAATGCTCGTGTTAATTGGGTCGTTGGATTGAACGAGTTGAAAAGACAGCCGCGAATGCTCTCCGTTCTATTCTCCCGCAGCTCGCGATATACGTCCAACCGCTTATATTCCACTAAATGCATCCGTTTACAGAGAACAACTATATTAATTACTGTGAAGGTCTTATCAAAGCATGACGCATGATTGTGTATGCAATATTTGTTCATGGAATGTTCAAAACAAGAACGTCAGATTCGAGTTGAGAAAAACGGTTTTCCATAGTAGAAGTTAAAAAAGTAATTGCGAATGTGCGTGTGATGTGAAAATATGGAGTGGAAGAATGTGATAAGCAAAGAAAAAAAATCACCTTTAGTTACCACATCGTCAGTGGAGATTTCCGGAAGATGTTCTGGCCCTATATACATTATGCATGAAGATTCCGAGGACAGACCTTTTTACCCACACACGTGCATGGATACATCTATATATAATCTACTTAGTGTACATAAGTTAGGGCCATGGAAGATTAAGTACTCAGACTGACGTGACACCCACGTGTCAGTATTAAATGAGTTTTTATAAGCTGAAAGACGTAGTCCTTATTTATGAAAATGAACTTCCACGAACTAGTTACCGAGCAGATCTGCGTCGTAGATGAAAATAGGAACTATATTTATAAATGGATATGGACATGTATATAAATTCGACAAATGTCGAGAAGGGTCAGATGCGACAGAATAGGAAAGGGTTAGACATGCTCTCCTTAATAATTCAGATCGATAGAAGGGGCGTAAACTATCTTCATCACGTAAAAGATACAATGGTGAAAACTATTATGTCGAAGACAAAAAAAAAGCTGGATGATGAGAATTTCTTTGATTCGTGATTCTCTCACATCCCTTTGACAATACAAACGATTCGATGAAAACTTACCGCTTCACTAATCCCACAGTGATAAACGAAGCGACCTGAATCGCCGGTAGTAATCAGTGATTGGACGTAACGTCTGTGGCGCCGTGTCCTATTTCTTTCACAGAGGAACTCTTTTCATTCTCGCTCGTTTCCACCTCGCTCTCGCCGATTCCTTTAACCCCTTTCTACTAGAATCCCACTGAAACTTCGTTCCAACTTGGTTGGTCTTGTGTTCACGATTCCTGCTGCACGATTGCCACTACGAGGTCGGTTTACTACGCTGCAGGGGTGATGCATTTCACCGCATTTCGATGGTGAAATACACACACACATGCACGCTCGGACACACATACACACACAAAATATTCCGTGGTATAATATTGAAATCCATCTACAGGGTCCGCCGAGAATTCGAACACGAGAAAAGTCGCACGCTCGAGGAACCTCTACACCATCGATTCTCGATAGTTGTTATTGCGAGCTGCGTAACTGGATCACACGATCCGCAATATGCGACGAATTCATTTCACGGAAAATAAAACAACATTTTTACGGCATGAAAATAAAAAAATTCCGATATAAAATAAAGAGTTCGCGATAACGTTTGCCCTCGAGCGATTTGCGTGAAACTAATTAGGGTGAATAAAACAAAAAAGTTTTTGCTAGTATAGGAAGGGCAAGTGTTATAGAATATTTAGTATGGATGAGAGCATCTAAAGCGCGGAAGGTTTTTTTTTTTTTCGATTTGCCTGAGACGACGCGAGGTTCACTTACGGCATACTACGTCTTCCGTGAAAATCGAAATCCTTTCTATCTTACACACGCTGCGGGCTTCTGGCGCTGCTGCTGCTGCTGTCGAGGCGAAACCGTTGGCTGCTTTTGCCATAAAGCAACCCTCGAGCCTTTACCCCTTCCGCTAACGACCCGAACGGCACACCAGTGAGGAGTACGATCCTATTCCTCTCTTGCTCGTTCGAAGCGTCCCAAGGGATGCTCTCACTTGGCGCTGCGTTATCTCTTGATTTATTCCACCCGGATATTAACGTCTAACCCTGAATCCACTGGGCGTAAGTTTGGTATTTGCTTTACCTGTTTTCCTTAGACTTCGCCCTCGATCTGTCTACATAATAACTTAAAGATCGTTACCATACTTCGTAGATTCTAAAGGTTTATTCTGGTGAATCAACTTCGAGCGTGCAACCAGCTGCTCTTTTAATATTCTTTATTAATGAGACCCGATAGAATGATAGTAAATCCTCGACAAACACTGCTATGCAAGAGTTATGACTTCTTTCATTTTGAAAACGAAGTTTATCTTCCTCTGAAAACTGATATTTTTTCATTCTTGGGCTTGTGAAAAATATGAAAAAAATTCTGGCGCTGTGAAATGTTGAATTTTCCCGGAATAACGGTAAAGACGCGCCTCGAATTTTATTACGTTTAATGAACGTACACATTCCCGTGAATTCGACGCAACGCTCCACACGCTCGTCTGCGAGTTTCTTTTGAGCTCCACGGTTGACACAGAGACCGCATTCGCACTACTAATTGTAACTGTTGGTATCAGCTGTATTTCTCGCCTGGATGCATTCTCGTCGGCTCATCGACTGCCCGGGTTGGTTCCACTCTCGCACATCGCTACAGATTCCAACCAGGGTTTTACCGTGTCCTTTGTGACTTCGTTAGAGCCCCGTGGTACATACGGTGTGCACACACACATCTGTACATGCGAGCCACGGTTGGAAATGCGAACGGCGCGTACGAGATACGCTCATCCAACAGAATTCTCTGTGAGCATGGAAAATGTGCTTCTTGACTATAGCAGTCCCATTATACCGGGTGGAGGGCTCTGCGCCGTGAGCTTGGAGGGGTCAAGCGTAAATATTAATATGAACTCGGCCACCCGTTCGCCATCGGGAATGAGATTCGATACATCGATGATATGACAAAACTGATTAACAGTATCCCGAGATACACGGGCAGCAGTTTATTATACTCAGTCTGAAATAGCTATCGGCATCTCGTCGGTTGATGCGAATCAATTCGTACCTGTGTCGCATCGAAGCTCGAAAGGATTGTGAATGCATATTTGGGAAAATAAATAAACACGACTGTCAAATACCATTCCGTCTTCTCCCGCTTTCGGTGACTTCATCACTGTAGCGAGCAGCGTTTTGACGTCTCACGACTGCAGCGCTTCCGGACAGCAGTGCGTTAGAGAGAGAAAGAGCGGGTGCTAAACCGGTGTTCCCGTCTCGCATCTTTCCGCAACTCGTAACCTAGAATTTCCGGCGAAGGAAGCGTCAATGCGAAACGTCGTCATCCTCCGGCTCTTCATACTCCTCTCGATACTATCCGAATAGTACACAGTGTGCGTTGTCGCCGACAGCGGCGAATGCACACGCGAAATATCTCACTTCCGAATATCGTGCGCCCGTTACGAAAACGTTCCGTATTCAAGGAAGGAAGGCCAAGTAGCCTTGCTAACGGATATCCGACAAGTGTTGCTTCGCTCGTATACAAAACAGAAACTCCGGTCCAAAATTCCGGTGACAATTTACATCTCCGATTGAGCCGGAGCTTGTAAAATCAAATGCAAATAGTCTTTCAGGGGATGCAATTTTTTTTTCACAAAAAGTATACTATTTATTTTCATATATTTATACTGCATTTCCATCAAGATCATTTTGGAAAATCCGTGGTTGAATGGACAGCGTTATTATTTACTACACAGATTAGATAACTACGCGACTAGGAGAGACTCTAATTTCATGATTAAATGGTTAAACGATTCGCTCGCTGTTTACGCAGCGTTGGCGGACAAAGGGATTCCCCGGGTATCTCTATTCGGCAAATGTGTATATGTATTCGCGGATGTTGTTACAGAGCGAATACCGCGAAACGCTGGCGGTCGAGTTTGTCACTCAGTTTACTTCAAACGATCGCGTTTAGGACAGTTTCGTACTAAATGTCGCACCTGTACTAATTAACACCCGTCGTAAATAGAATGTTTGCTATGCTCCACCGAAATTCCTCGAGGAATTTGTTCGACGATCGACAAAAATCGTATTCCGTATGAACGACACGGATGGACTTTCTTGAATTGGCATCAAATGGAGAATTAACATAATTCTACTTGAACCTGAGTGTCTTCATTTACTCCATTATATTCTCTCTCAACGACTTTGAATGAGACTCGAGAGGATGGCAACTCCAGGTATCCCTTTCACGATTGAAAAGCACCGGAGTTCTAACACACAAATCGGGTCGAAACCGATGAAAAAGTTGCCGATGGATTATTTCCTTTCCGTTGTATCGTACGATACGTTGAAGATTTGCTCTCGAGTCGTGTGTTTTCGGAATCTCATAACTGCCAATCTTGAATACTAGACTGGGTGTAGGTGCACGCGAGAGGGGAGAATAAGCTGTGCAAACGTTTTGAACGACGTCGGGGACGGCGACTACGAGAAGGGCGACAACAAAAAGGAATAAGAGGAAAAAAGAAAAGCTGCAAAGTGCGAGCAAATTTCCGACGGCTCGTGTAATCCCTTTATCCCGTGCCCTCGCTAGAGCTGTTTGGATGAGCACCAACGGTATCACCGGCACGGGATCGAGCGTCGCGCAAGAGATAAGCCGACCGGAGCTTGCGAACGAGGGAATGAAGTGGATGTTTGCCTCTAAATGCACGAAAGGGACCTTCCACTCTGTCTGGCGCCGCTACGTTCGGATATTAACCGTTCCACGAGCACCTGTTACACGAGCTCAAACTGGTTTGGACATTGACCGACATGACCAGTGTGCATAGTTGAAGAGCACCGACGACACTTCAACGAATAATCGCGTACATGATCAATTGTCCGGATATTAGATATCGACGTTTTAAAATACCGTTCTCGCAGTTTTCGCTTCTCTCCGGCCATTCAAAATCTGTTCTTCAACTCTTTGACGTTAGACACTAAAGGTTTCATTGTCTTTCTCACTTGCCGATTTCGAGTTGTATTCGTCCATTGTCGCTAACGTGGATCGGGTATCGAAGTGAATGAT
This sequence comes from Ischnus inquisitorius, assembly GCA_963924025.1. Classification (NCBI taxonomy): domain Eukaryota; kingdom Metazoa; phylum Arthropoda; class Insecta; order Hymenoptera; family Ichneumonidae; genus Ischnus; species Ischnus inquisitorius. The sequence continues at coordinate 8,062,008 of OZ001244.1, forward strand.
AAGAATCGTTGAGGTATTTTTTTTAGTCCGGCTTCTCAGCGTCAGATACCGCAGTTGTATTATGAGTGTCTGCGACGGCACAAGCGTGAAAACGATGAAAGAATCATCGTTATGAAAAGAAGGAACAACCCTCCCTTTAGAGGCTCGATGGGATTCTTCGGGATCGGCCGATAAATCACGTCTCCTCGATGATAGCCAGAAGATGCCTTATTATCCGCGCTTTCGTGTATAGTATGCGTCAGGATATGTGATAGGGGTGAAGTGGTTTGACGTGACGACAGCGATATATATGCACCGTGCGTAATCGCCGATCCACAATGTCTCGAGGGAAATTTATCTTTGCCCTAGGCAGCACATCTCAATCGTTGCCTCGAAGATATACACTTGTATACAAAGAAATATAGAATGATATGACATGTTCAGATTGAAAAAAAAAAACATATCTACCATCCTCTTTGAAGTCGTCGTTGGTGATTAAAAATGTAGAGGTGGATCAATGCAATCAATACAGATTAATCAATGTTGAAAGGCAACAATGAGACGAAAATTGTGGTCATGGAAAACGAATACACGACCTCGCAATTATAAAAAGAGCGTTTAAAATAACGGTCGAAAAAAAACGGGAAATGGAGAATTGTTAGAAGTTACCGAACGATTTACCATAATGCTAATGCCTTGACATTGTTTGCTGCGGGAAATAGAAGTGTTCCGCTCTCAGAGATTGTTCGAGCAGTGCAGACACCTTGAAAATACGAGAGATTGAACGAACTACACGAAGCGGAATGGTAATTAGAGAAGGACCAAGGTTTCTCTGTCTCCCCTCAGGTTCTCTCGGGTCGTTGTAATGCAACGCCGATAAGAGAGATGTTGTTGCAGTATCCGCAAGAATCGAGCAGTTTTAGCGAAGCAATTAAGAACGTAATCCCGCTAATCGGCCTTCTAACGTGGGGGGTATTAACCACGGACTGATGAGTCTTATCAGTTGGCATCGACAAATAATTGCGATTCACTACAATAATTATATTTGCGAGTAATGAAAATAAATTCAAGTAGGCCAACTTTTTGTTTCTTGCCAATTAGGATTCCCTCTGCGAATATCCCTTGTCGACGATTGCATTGTAACGATAATTCGACGGAGGTGAATTCCTTGATAGTAGCCCAATCGTTAGAGATCGACAGATAATCGGAAGAAAAGCTCTCGTCATAGTTCATTATTCACGGTCGCGATTGTACGATCAAGAGAAGGAGCAACAAGAATATATAATCCTCCCTTACATAGACCAGAGCGTGCCCGATTGCTTCGAGAACTGATCAAACGCCGAGATGTACCGGCGTCGGTCAATCCTCACGGGGGAGAAGAAAAAAGTAAGCTCGGCATAGAGTGCGGTAATTGCAATTTTTTAGACCGGGGCGAAAGAGGCCAGGAGCGTTATGGCCGTAGCGCGCGCTTGAGTACTCGGAGCTTCATAAAAGTAAAACTGACTGAAGTGTGCGAACCGCCAACGCCGGTGCCGCACAGGCGGACCATTATTTAATTTAAAATGCTCTCATCCAGCTTGATTGATTAAGAGTACGAAAGAATTACACAAACTGGATAATTTATGTCGGCACTCCAACTTCGGGACACTTTCGCGATTTAAGCCCTCGGTGGACGAGGATTTCCAGGTCTGAGGGTTAGAGCTGCGAGCGTGGCGCGTGGCTAACGCTGAGAGTTGCCGACGATCCTTGTAGCCGTCGAGTATTCATCATAATTTCACATTGCCGCATGGCGCACAACTTTTCTACGAAATGTTTAATCTGCGAACCCGTTTTCCGCGCCCACTTCCACTGTAGCCGAGTGGGAGGGCGAGGAGGCTTCGACAAAAATCATCAGTCGCCAAAAAACAATTTCACGGTAATTTCAACGTGACATACTCGCTATCGACGGTTGACCAAATGTGAAGCGCCAAGTAATTAAAAGCCGATAATTATAGATTTTAAATATATAATATATACTCATTCATCGATAATTATAATGATCATTATAGAAAATGAGTCACAAACTTTCGGATTGAAAAGGACAAACGATCGGCGCACAACACTTGCACAGTAATGCAAATTTAAGCTCTCATCTGTCGCTCGGTCTCTTTCTCTACTCGGCAAAAGCCGTCCAACTAACGCGCTCCGTATAATTTAATGAGCGCTGAGCTATCGATTCGTAATGGAAAAAAAAATGCGCCGACTTTACCCCCCATCGTGCGGTTCGTTGGTAGGAGTGTATACGCCATATTTGCCTATATTTTGCTGCTCTTTTTTCATCCGATATAGACTAAACGTTCGAGAACTTTTTTGTTTATCTAGCGTGAGCGTGAAAAAGGCCTTTTGCCCGGTGTACAGCATGCCTATCTGTACCACAGCTTCACAGAGCGAACTAATAACTTCCATTATCGTCGATGCAACGCTTTTTAAATTATTAATTAGTAATTACTTAGTTTATATTGAAATAGCGATAATGGCATTTCGGTCGGTAGATACGGTGGATATGTTGGTAGATCGCAATAATCGATGATTATTCACGATAATGCTCAGTCTATCGGAAACACTGTAATCGTAGTGAAGACCATTCGCAGTACCAATATTGTATCCACAATGCAGAGCTTGCGAGCCGGTCAGAATCCAGAATAGACGGAGTCCCGAGATGCAATTTGTATAAGTGTTTCCTGTTGGTGGCTAGCTCGCCGACTACACCCTGACTATTGTACATGATACGATACACTGAACAGAAGTGGTTTAAACATTAATGCATTAATCCGGCAGCGATGCTCTCGCCATTGTAAGAGCGGTCTCATCTTGGGAGCCTTTTGTCTCCGATTATTCGACGATAATATCCATAGAATTCCACACACTTTCACTTCGCGGGGTAAGCTCACTCAACGAGTCTAAGTGTTATTATAATTACTGGTCTTGTAGTAGTACTGGACAAGTGAGCAATATCTCGATGGTCCGCTCCGACCATTGTTCTCCAAATCGGTTCTCGTTTTCATCGCGTAGCATTTTCGAATTGAACTGTAGAAAATATCGGTAATAATTGTGCTGTAGGAACGTCGAGACATTCGTATATTAACGAAAAATTCACGGAACCTCCTAAAGCCGTCTCATTACAACGACAGCGAGGAGGACAACAAAGAATGGAGCTTCAGGACCAAACGGAGCAAAAAGATATAAGCCTTTCAGAGGGAGTTTCTCCCGTACGGAAGCTTTGCGTCTCATACCACCGTTGCTGATACTGCTTCTTGCGTCTTTCGATGGTCCGACTAGCAAACAACTCTCGGGGCTTTCATACCCGGTAAATTTCTTCCCGCAGACCTCTCACTGTCGCTACGCCGTCCGGGAAGGCTCGAAGAGTGTAAACATTCTGTCAGCTAGCGGCGAGGCTTTTATGCACTCTTCGCTGGACTATTCGAATATCGAGCAGGATAAAAGAAGAGGCTGAGAAATAAACTGGACGATAAAAAATGAAGAAGATGATATAATAGGAATAATCTTGAACTATATTGCTCTCCGGAGGACGAGCTCCTGCAGCAGCTGCTATACGACTTTTCTTCAAATAACCTGTCCTCCCCCTCTTGCCTGCTTTTTATCCGATACATACGATATACATATATATACAGATCTATACCCCCATAACTGTACTACCCTACGCAGCATTCTCGGAGAGGAGCCACTCCTCTTCCATAAGTCTTCTTATCTGCTTAGCAGACGCTAACGCTCTTGTCGTGAAGACTTTGCTATTATAAAGTTTCTAACCCCTCCCCTATCCGGCTTATATGCATCGGCTGTCTTTAACACTCTCTCTTTCTCTTTATCTTCCATTCCGACTTTGCGCTTGGTGGATTGAAAAGTCGGAATGTGCCACTACCGAGACTGAAGTGAAGTAAAAGAAACTTCCTATACACTCGATCTTCGTCCAATATTCATCCACCAACAGTCGCGCCACGGAATTTTCAATCGTATATGACAGTCTTAAAATCCGAGACGCGAACGTCGATAAAACAAATATAGTCCCTCGAGATTTTTACCTCTTTTCGTTTGCTTTTTTTGTTTTTCATTTTAGTTGAGAAAAGTAAAAACGGAAGGAGAGCTGTCTAACTTGCGATACATAGGTTCTGACTCACAAGAAACTGCAAAGGGACAGAAAGTTTTGTTTGTACTTTGAACGCGAGTGTCCCTCAAGGCCGTATTAAGCTATAAATTCCGGACGTTCCGTACATTGTTTGCCGATGGTGTTTTTTCAACAATCGCAAACTTGCACGGGTAAAATTGCGATGAAGGATTTCCCGGATGCTTGACATTCAGTTTCCGACAAACGTTCCTTGTGACAAAGGCCGAACAAATAACAGCCTTTGTGAATGTCGGAAAGACACAGATCTGTATAAAAACGAGAGTATTTGAAAATGTCTGTCAGTTCTCACCCGTAGACATTGCTCCAAGTTTCTTTTGTGTCCACAGTCCTGAGCTTTGTTATCCTAAGTGTTTTGAATACCGCTGGGGTAAAGTAAAACTGGTGGTATACAAGAAATACTTTTCAGCGGGTACTACCTTTTTTTAACACACGATCGAGGAAGAAAATTGTTAATTAACTTCAACGAGTATTTATCGGCCTTTTTCATATGTCTTTTTAGCGACTAGGCCATTGGATATAACCCAAAGAATCCTATAAGTTAAAAGTACAAAAGTTTTTACTATGTAATATGGCACTTCGGTCGTTCGTTCATAAATCTCGCCTTGAATGTGATGGCAAAGATAAAATAAATACAACGTTTCATCACCAATTCAATGCGGATGTAACTATATTCCAGCATGTTATTTTCATTGCAGTCGACTCATTACTGGAGAAACTCAATATTTTAATAATTGGACTAAAAACACGGTAAAACGCATTTGTAATGGGAAAAGATACTGCAAAATGCACATCCAAAAAACAAAAGCAGGCATAAAATCTAAATTGAAATGTTACTTTAAAAAATGAGCCATTATTTTGTTCTTTTGCAATTTTATAAAAGGCACTGTCATGCTATGTGCATTTAGAACCGTTGTGTGGAAAAATACGTATAATAGTTTATCAGTTCTATTATTTTGCCAAATCGGCACAACAACAGATACGTACAATAATTTGAAAGACAGCCAGACATACCAGAGAAAATTCGAGCTCTCTTCGAGACAATGCTCATTCAATTACAGTGAGATTTGTTATTCGCGGAGCAAGATAATTGTCATATTTCCTGTAGCGAGTGTTCAACAAAAGAGAAGCGAAAACATGGTAGTAAATCATCGAAGTCCGAGCTTGGCCTTTGTATGTAAAAACGAGAACGGGGAGGTAGAACGAGAAAGGTTGAAAAAAGCGGATAAAAAAAAGGGAGATGTATTGAAACAAATACGGAGAACGAGAAATAGGTTGAGTGTGGGTAGAGCAGTTGCGTTGTAAACGTTGCGATTTTAATTGAAACTGCCGGACTACGGGAAAGCTTCACCCGATCTGTCTGTCCTATTCAATATTTGTAACGATTTATATTAATTGAAGACCACCGGCTACAATGGCCAAGCGACTACGCAACCAACGACAGCTTGTTTCTATTTCAATTTTCTACGTGAAACGCATACAACCGCGGCGCTTCGAACCATGTAAATGTTCACATAGGCGCGTACAGAAGTTTCACTTATCCAATATAACGTTTCGATTTTACTCGCATGGTTTCAGGTCCAGCGAAGTAGAACAGATTGATAAAAACGTGTTATATTGGAACGTGTATCCCGAAGTAATTATTACATCGATGTTTGCCCGACATTCTTTTTTCAAGAAAAACGAAATTATTCTTTTGTATTATTGATTGAATTATTATTATATGAAAATGTATCAATCTTAACTGTCGATTGTCCAATGATTTTCACGCAAGGATAATGAAAATCGTCAGCGATCTGGAATGAAATCTGCATTTCTCGCGGATAGTACAAATCTAAAAAAGTAAGAGGATTCCCATAAGCATTCATCGATAGGCTATTACGCGAATAGGTGGAAGTTTAGCAGTAGGGTATATACACCGTAACTGTGATGACGTACTAATAGGTTTACTGGTGCATGTATGAGAGGTAAAGCATATAAAGGATGAGCCGGTCGAGTTATCGGTCGAATAACCTTCGTTGCAAATGTGAGGTAACTCTTGCAGGGTGGTGAGTTCACGCCAACGTCGTTAGGGGTGAACGGGAAACACGCGGGCATCACACAACCCTCAATACATACACCAT